>SJYT01080152.1:97056-139816 GCA_006410635.1 Cephalophus harveyi | reverse complement strand
CCCTGGGATTTCTTTGGAAGGAATGATGCTGAAGCTGAAACTCCAGTACTTTGGCCACCTCATGCGAAGAGTTGACTCATTGGAAAAGACTCTGATGCTGGGAGTGATTGGGGGCAGGAGGAGAAGGGGACGACCGAGGATGAGATGGCTGGATGGCATCACTGACTCGATGGATGTGAGTCTGAGTGATCTCCGAGAGATGGTGATAAACAGGGAGGCCTGGCGTGCTGCGATTCATGGGGTCGCAAAGAGTCGGACACGACTGAGCGACTGAACTGAACTGAACTGAATCAAACTATGTCAAATATAAATTATGCAGCCTGGAAATAGAGACTCACAGGAAGGGTGACCCTGTGCCCTGGCCTGCCCAGGACAGTCCTAGTATGACGACTACTCAGGTTCCCTTTCACTCAGAAAAACGTATCCCGACTGGGACAACAAGTGTGCTCAATCGCTCAGTCATGTCCGGTTCTTTGTGCCCCCAGGCTCCTGTGCCCATGAGATTTTACAAGCAAGAACGCTGGAGTGGGTTGCCATACCCTCCTCCAGGGGATCTTCTCGATCCAGGGATCAAACCCACGTCTCTTGTGTCTCCTGCATTAGCAGGTGGATTCTTTACCACTAGAACCACCTAGGAAGCCCTTGGAATAACTTAATGCATGATAATTACACATATGATCAGTATGTGTCAAATACTTACAGGTAGGAAGACATGCAAAAGAAGAGTGACCCAAGTGTGGCCCCTTTGCTGGGTAAGTTACCTATCATCTCCGAGCATTCATTTTTCTCATATCTATAAAATGGGAACCATAATACCTATTTAGCAAGGTTATTTTAAACATCAGAGACATGTCCTGCAGAGTTCCTGGGACATTTGTGTCCTATAAATGCAGTTATGTGGTGATAATGAACATAAGGATTTCATCAATTTAGTTTTCCAGAACTGCTTCCATATGCATGACAACTAACATCCATGCATCATTTTACCTTTGACAAGGTGCTTTCTGATACATCATGATGTGTGATCAATAAAATCAGGAAGTAGGACGTCCCTGGCAGTCCAGTGGTTAAGGCCTAGAGCTTCCACTTCAGGGTTCGGCCCCTGGCTGGGGAAATAAGATCCCACACGCCATGTAGCATGGCCAAAAATAAATAAATAAATGCATAAAAATGTTTAAATAATAAAAATAGAATCAGGAGGTAAACTGAGACCATGTGAGTCTCTTCCAACTTTAACTTCCTATGATTCTATTTCTCCAAGTCTTATTGGCTAGAAATATACTATACTTTCCAGAGAAGACAGCAACAATCATTGAAAATATCACATCTCTAGTCTAGAGATTCTATTGCCACCTCTCCAGCAAGTCGCCTGATTTTTCTCAGATTTCCTACATGCAGAATGAATATACTTATTACTTTAGAATGAGAAGTGTGATGTGCTCATAAAGGCATTTCATTCTGAAGGTGATTTGTGCTCTTATCACTAAAGTAATTTTCTAGCAAGCAGGTGTTGGCATGTGATAGATAAGTGTTGGATTTTATCATCACTGTCATTATTATAATAATTGTAGTTATGTGTAAGGACTTTTGAGCCAGACAGGCTAGACAGCTCCTCTACTGATTAGCTATGTTACCTTGGACCATTTACTGCACTTAATTTCCCCCAAAAGGTATCATCATCTGTAAAATGCGAATACTACCGACCTGGTAATACAGCCTATGTAATAATACTACTTACCTAATAGGGTTGCTGCAAGGATTAAATGGATTAATAAATGTATGGTAGTTAGAACAATGCTTGGCACATTAAGCATCCAGTAACTGTTGTTTTATTGTCACTGTTAATACCATCATTGTTATCTCTAATGTGTACTATTAAATAAAAACAAAAAACAAGTGCCAAACAAATAGCACGCTACTGTTTGTTTTTTAAAAGGGGGATGTAAGACTTGTGGGACCAGCCAAGATGACGTAAGCTCACAAAAGCCTCTCTCTCCCACTGATTACAAGTAAAATCTCTGCACAGGACACAAAAATCAACTTCTTGAGGCCTCTGAAAAGTAAACAGTATCAGAAAGACTGAGAAGGAAGTTAAAAATTGAAGAAACGCACATTGGCAAGTTTCCTGGATTAAATTTTCCTCCATTACCTCTTGGCTCTGACTCAAATGTGGGTTGGAAATCAAGAAAATGCACAGTGGGAGAAGATAACAAAAACTCCAAGAAAAACTCCTTTCTGGGCAGACAACTAGGATAAAGGGCCTCTTAAAAAAAAACAACAAAGAGTGGAATGGGATATTCCCAGTATCTTTTTGTCTTTTTTCCCTCCCTGCCCTGATCTAAGGTTGGACCTCATCAGGACACTGATCTGCTGCTGTGCATCACGAGACCCTACAAGCCTAGGAAATAACCCATCTCTCTGGCCAGAGGAACTGGGAAAGGCAGGCCCTGTGGTCTTAAGAATGCAAGAGGATACTGGTTATTTTTCTCTCTTTCTCTCTGGCTACTTTGTTCTGAGGGCAGCCCCCGCTGTACAGAGCGGCACAATAGCATGTCTTGGGTGAGAGGGGGAATCTCCAAGACACATCCAACTTTCTGACCCAAGAACTGAGAAGAAAGACTGCTGAGAACGAGAGTGAGAAATATCCCAGAGAGGGAAGGGCTGGAGAAGGAGACCGTGTAAATCTACAATATGTATCGACACGAGTTTCAGACCACCCACAAGACACACACGAGTGAAACACACCCAGAGAAGCAAAGGCTTTGAGGACTTGCATGGTGGTCCAGTGGTTAAGAATCTACCTGCTATGAAACCTGCATTATAATGGATAAAGCACTAAGTACAAGCAGTAGAAATGGATGCTGGGTATGCGCATGCTCAGTTGCCCAGACATGTCCAACTTTTTGCAACCCTATGGACTGTAGCCCCCCAGGTGCCTCTGTCCGTGGAATTCTCCAGGCAAGAATACTGGAATGAGTAGCCATTCCCTTCTCCAGAGGATTGTCCCGACCCAGGGATCAAACCTACATTTCCTGCACTGGCAGGTGGATGCTTCACCACCAAGCCACCGAGGAAGCCCCAGGTGCTGGGAGACCCTCCCGCTAATCGGCCAGCCAGTGACATCTCCCTCTTGCCTCATGAGAGCAGACTGATGAGACAACTGTTATTAGTAATGGCATTCATGAAACCTTAATGTTTCCACACTGCTCTCCAGCTTCAAAGCACTTTCAGACTCATTATGTCATTACTTCATCACAACAACTCAGGGAAGTCAGGTCTCTCCCAGACAGCACAAGTGACAAGGGCCTGGGTGCAGAGGGCATCATTCAGGATGCTCTCAGGACCAAGCATGGCCCACCACCGCCACCAAGCAGGCCACGAGACAAGCCAGCGCTTGAGCTGAGCACAGGAGACCACTGTAGATACACAACACACCGTCACTTGGGCTGTGACTACTTTGCGTTTTCACTTTAAGCAAAGGATAAGGAGGGAATTCCCTGGCTGGCCAGTGGCCAGGGGTCTGCGCTTTCACTGCCGAGGGCATGAGTTCAATCCCTGGCCGGGAACTAAGATCCTGTGGGCCGAGAATCCACCTGCAATGCAGGAGATGTGGGTTTGATCCCTGGGTCAGGAAGATTCCCCTGGAGAAGGCAATGGCTACCCACTCCAGTAATCTTGCCTGGAGAATTTCATGGACAGAGGAGACTGCTGGGCTACAGTCCATGGGGACGCAAAGAGTCAGACATAACATAGCAATTAACACTTTCCTTTTCAGGAAGAAGACCTTGGACAGGCAGAAAACTGAGAGGTCAGTCAAAAAAACCGGCAAAACATCTGTCCAAGCAGCTGCAGCCAGAAACACATGACTGGGAACACAGCTCACAAGCAGCCCCATCAGAACCTCTTCTTCTGGGGCTGGGTTGGGCAGGAGAGCCAAGCCTCTGCCAATCATCGTGGGGTGACAAGACAATCCTGGCTGAATTCTCTGAGATCTGTGCTCTTGATTCTGTTCAGGAAAAGAAAACATAGTCAGCCCTCTGTAACGTAGGGCTCTGCATCCTCAGATTCAAACAACCACAGATGGAAAATATTCGGGAGAAAGAAATTCCAGGCAGTTCCAGGAACTTGCATTTGCCACGCTCCAGCACCTGTTTACACAGCATTTACAATGTCTGATGAGTACCCTAGAGGTGATTTAAAGTGGATAGGAAGACTGTGCAGGTCATACGCAAATATGACGCTGTTTTATATGAAGGGCTTGAGCATCTGTGAATATCCAATATCCGTGGGGTTCTGGAACCAGCCCCAGGAGGATACCCAGGGACAACGGTAACTGAACCAAAGTTAAACAAAGTCTGTTCGCGTTGGTCCTTCTATTACGGGAATTGTCAACAACAGCCCCGCAGCGGTTTGCTTGTTTTTCCCCCTCACTCTTTGAACAGACTGAAATCACCTGGACCAGCAAACATTTTTTCCCTTGAACATTAGTGAATGCCCCTATGAGTTTTAGTGAGCTTTATGAGCACAACCTTTCTCCTGGGTTTAACAAAACATGCAGATACTCTCATGCCTGCTTTTAGGCTCAAAGACATGGAGAAAACAGCAACTGGAAATGAATAAAACACAATGGTGGCAGCCAGAAAGTCTAAATCCCGGAGGCCAAAAGGAAGCCCTATCTATTAAAATGAATCATACTATACTTAATTACAGCTCCAGGAAAGAGCCTTGAATCTCCCGATGGGCAGGTGCAAACAAAAAAAGTGGGCTTTTGGTGAAGCATGTGGTGGAAACGTCAAGGTGATCTGAATCCAGAGGCAGCTGAATGCAGGGCCTTCTGGAGCCTTGATGGAGCCCACGTGAGTCCCTCTGCTGGAAAGGGTTTTATACATATTTATTATGAGTCAACACATTCTGATACCTATTTGTACCATCCAGTCACATGCCATGGGTTTAGACAGTTATAATCCACTGGGCATCTTATTACAGCAAAATATGCCAGCTTCCTCGAGCATGTGTTTCATTCTCTTTACCTCCGTGCCTTCACATACATGCATGATTTCATGACATTCTCTCCAACAGCTCAGTGAGGAACACAGGGTAGGCACCGTTATCCTGATTTCACAGATGAAGACACAGAAGAACAAAACCCACACTTTGAGCCTGTGAATAGATAGGGCTTCTACCCACATGGTTCAGACCTGCTGTTCCTTCTGCTGGCTTGGTGAGAAATCAGAGATGGTCCATTTTTAGATTTGTAGTGGAAACAAATCCCTATATCCATCGAGGTACAAGCATCCTTCTATGTGGTCGCAGGGTTCTCTGTACTGATGCCCAGTGGAATTACCGAAAAGGTTGATTTTTGCAAATACCAATGTCTGGGCACCATTCAGAGATTCTGATTCAGCTGGACTGGAACAGGGCCTGGGTATGTGCTTTTTTTTTTTTTTTTTCAAAATTTCCCCAGGAGATTATAATCTGTAGCCACTGATGAAAACTACCAGCCAGTAACCTCTTCGTTGTTCAGTCACTAAGTTGCTCAATTCTTTGCGACCCCATGAACTGCAGCACGCCAGAATTCCCTGTCCTTCACTATCTCCCAGAGTTTGCTCAAACTCATGTCCATTGAGCTGGTGATGCCATCCAACCATCTCATCCTCTGTCGCCCCCTTCTCCTCCTGCCTTCAATCCTTCCCAGCATCAGGGTCTTTTCCAATGAGTTGGGTCTTCGCATCAGGTGGCCAAAGTATGACCTTCAGCTAGCAGGTCATAAACACCTGAGTTGACGAGAGCCCTGGAGTGAGAATCCATAAAGGCTGAGGACAGGAGATGCTTGATTCTGTAACCTAGATTCTCTACCACCTACAGCGCACTAAAGTGGGTTGACGGGGCAGGTACTAATGAAGAAAAATCCAAGCCTCTTTGCAACAAAGCAGGCCATCAACTGCACATTTAAAGCATGCACACAGTATAACTGTTGAGAGAATGAAAAGCGAAGGTCAAAACACCCTGCTTCAGAATCCATGTCTTTTGCAAAACCTAACAGCCTAATCCTTCCCCTACCTCAGGCTCCATTTTTCATCAGACAGCAGGGACCGCCTGTAAGGAATGAGAAATCTAGTGTGTACACAGCACTGCTGAATTAAGGCTTCTAGAAGCTTGTCGGCATTGCCTTTCTGCATTCATCTGCATTCATTTCTACTGTCTTCCTGCAGAATGGATGCATGCACAGGCAACCAGAAAATGCTGAGATTGTACATCTGCACTCCTCTGCAGCCTGCTGAAGGCTCTCCTCTGATTCACTCAGCGATGGCCAGAATAAAATTATATGTCATCAGTGACTCGGGGGAAGGACTGAATTACTGGGTGGTCCCGAGGCTGTGCTGGCAGCTGGCCCAGAAACCAGGACCACCCTCCTCTCGGCAAATGGTCTGATTCCGCTTCACCCATGTGCAGCCACCTTAGCGAAAATACATTCAATTCTCAGCTGTGTGTCTCGATGCAGGAGTGCTTTTGTGATGGATAACAGGGAACAATTATAGGAGATCTTAAGGCATCTTTGGAGAAGGCTTCAAACGCTTCCCGAACCATCGTGGACTGAGCAGTGTGGCTCTGAGTTTAGGCCAGCAGGACACACAAATGCTGAAGGCTAGGACTGGATTGGTATTCAGGCTTTTCTATACCCACAATACGATCTCTGTTTGAAAGTCTAAGGGCATTTCCTCCCCGACAACAATGAGAGCAGACAGCAACACAGAATATATTCTTTTCAGTGACCCCAGTACCTAAATGGAAACATGCATCCAGCCAGCAGGCCTGGAAGGAGTCAGCAGAGAGAGCCAGGCCTGTGTGTGATTCACCTGGTGCCCTGTGCCTACTTGACAATCTCCAATGAATTAAGTGCAGCGGCAGGGATCCACAAAGCACCTATCTGGGGACAAGGACCACTTAGAAGTCACATTCTCAAACCTCAGAGTTCTGGAAGAAAAGTGGGCTTCCACCCCACCCATGTCAAAACACACAAATTCACATCTAAAGGAAGGTGACGATCCATATTCACCCGTGCCATAATAAAACCATACTGCTTTGGTCAAACATTGGTCTCCATAATTGCTTTTCCTCCTAGAGGGGGATTCCAGGTCAGGAAATGGCTGTGTGTGTGCCAGGCGTAGGATAGTGACCAGTGCACTCGCCAAGGGCAGGTGGAGCTGCTGGCCTGGGGCCCCTCCCTCTGGCAGCTGCTGCACGGAAAGACATGCAAGGAACCCAAGGAAGGCTCTTGCCAACCCTGCATTTTGGCACAGGCTGCTTCCTCTTCTGAGACGCTTTCCTGCATCTCGGAAAGTTTAATAAGATGTGAATGGTCACAACGTCTATGCCCACACCCTCTCTCAAAGATGACCTTGTACTCCACCAGAATTGCCAACCCAGTCTTGGGTGGGGAGGCAGTTTTCTAGAAGTGTTAATGTTGCTTACAAATTCATTTTCCTTTAATAAACACACAGGACAATGTGTGTATTGGCCAAGGACATTCCTGGTTTTATTACTTTGGTTTAAATGCACAGACTACATTAAGTAGGTTCCTTCCAGCTTTCTCCAGGTTGTATCCACTAAATATGGATCAAGATAAGGACTAGAGTTAGGGAGAGTGAGGGAAAGACAGATGTGTTTTTTTGTTGTTGCTTCTCTTTTATTGATGTAACATAAAATTTACCGTCTTAACTGTTTTTAAGTGTACATTTCAGAGGTAAGTACATTTACCTTGTGCAACCGTCACCTCCATCCATCTTCAGAAATTTTATCTTCCCAAAGAGAAACTCTGACCCCATTGAACAGTAAGAGTCCACTCCCCACCCAACCCCCATCCTCAGAGCCTGGCTGACCCCATCCTACTTCTGTCTACGAATCTGATGACTCTAGGGACTTCATATAAGTGGAATCAAGCAGTGTTTGTCCTCTTGAGACTGGCTGTTTCACACAGCATAATGTCCCCCAGTTCATTCATGCTGTAGCCTGTGTCGGGATTTCCCTCATTTTTTAAGGCTGAACAGTATTCCAGAGTACAGATACACATCGCATCTTATTTATCCATTCATCTGTCCATGGACTTCGGGGTTGTCTCCACCTTTTGGCTGTTGCAAATAAAAACATCTTTACTTTTGGAAGGATTAGTCTAAGGCACCAAAAACATACACAGAGGGAAAAAATACAGAGTTGAAAGTCAGGATTTCTTGATGAGGGCAAGCAGCCAACATGGAGATTGCAATTTGAGAACATCATCCCAGAGCTGTTTCCCAGGATGTGTCAAGATGCCTGTTAAAAGGTCTTAACCCCATCAAGGCCCACGGAATCAAACAAGCTGCAACAGGACTCCAGGTCCTGCATTTTGCAAGCTGCCCAGGAGATCAGACAGACACCGGGAACACAGGAGTCTGTATACAGAGAAGAGGGGCAGCTCATTCTAGAACACAATCTTCAGAAGCACCTATGTTCACACAAAGGAAAGATCAAAATGAGCCACGACTAGAGACAGGAAAGATAAATGAGTTATGTGCAGAGGCAGCAGGGAATCAATAGAAATAAAAGAATCAGAAAGAGCAATAAGGGCCAGCTGAGGGGAAACAGCCTGAGTCGAGGGGGACCTGGTTGGTGGACTTTTAGAAACTGAACTCTCAGGGAGCCAGGAGCCCACACACAGTACCTTGTGCCAATTTTCCAAAGCTTCCCTTCCTCTGGGTGCCCCCTTGACCAGCAGCCTACAGAAACTGGAGCAGCTGCGAGGCTTAAATCAATCTCCTCGAGCTCCCCGTTATTCCTGGAAAAAGAACAATAGGATTTTCTGGTGTCAGTGGCAAATGATTCTCTTGGTGAAAACCAGAAGTTGAGATTCCCTCCTCTTCACAACATGTTTCATCTTGGTGAACTTAAGCCTTCCCTCAACTGATGACCAGAAATTAAAGAGACAGACAATACCTTGCTGTGGCCGGGCAGTCCTCATTTCTCAGGACAGAATCCTCAAAGCCATCAACTACAGGAGGCAGGCATCATCTGAGTTGCCACCGGAAACCTATTTCTACTGCACCAGGGTTTCCAGGGTTTTCTTAGCCTCTTGGTTTTCTCCATGGTGTCTATCAGCTTGAGGGACATATACTGTGCATACTACCCACTGAAACCCACTCCAGTATTCTTGCCCGGAGAATCCCATGGACAGAGGAGCTTTGCAGGCTACAGTCTATGGGGCCACAAGAGTCGGACACAACTCAGCACTAAACCACCACGACCACCACCCACTGGAACAAAGAATGACGAGGAAACGGAGCTTCCAGAAAAACCCAAGTCCCAGTCTCACTCCAGACAGCAAAGTATATTCCAACAATAGCTCTAAGACTTTCAATGCATTCAAAAATTCATCCTCACCTATCCTTAAAAACTGTGTTTCTTTTGAAACTTTCTTTTTTCCCCACAAATAACACAAGCAATGTATTTAGGATCACATGACTGAGTCAGGTTGGTATGGTGGGAAGACATTTTTTTTTTGTGTACTTCTGCGGTTTCTTTGTGTTTGTTTGGTTGTGGGAAGAACACTTAACATGAGATCCAGCCTCTTAACATGCTTTAAAGGGCACCATATAATGTTGTTAACTACAGATGCAGTGCTATATAACCAATCTCTAGAAATTATTCATCTTGAAAAACTGAAATTTCATACCCATTGAAAAGTAATTACCTGTCCCTCTCCCTCCAGCCCCTGGCCACCACCATTCTACCCTCTCCTTCCATGAGTTTGACTATTTTAGATTCCTCTCTCTATATAAATGGAAACCCACTCCAGTATTCTTGTCTGGGGAATTCCATGGACAGCGGAGCCTGGCAGGCTATAGCCCATGGGGTCGCAGAGTCGGACACGACTGAGTGACTAACACTTTCACTTTCATATATAAGTGGAATCACACAGTATTTATCCTTCCATGAATGGTATATTTTACTTCACATAATATCCTCTAGGTCCCTCCATGTTGTGGCAAATAGTAGAACTTCCTTCCTTTTTAAGGCTGAGTAATATTCCACGGCTCACGGGGTTCTCAAGGCAAGAATACCGCAGTGGTCTGCCATTCCCTTGGTGATGGACAGGGAAGCCTGGCATGTCACAGTCCATGGGGTCACAAAGAGTCAGGCATGACTGAGCAACTGAACTGAACTGAATATTCCACTGCAGGTATACATCACATTTTCTTTATCCACTCATTTGTCAATGGACATTTGGATTGCTTCCATAACGTGGCTGTGAATAATGCTGCAGTGAATGTGGATGAGCAATAGATCTGGGAGATTCTGATTTCAATTCATTAGATATCCTTAAAAATTTTAATGAGGTGCTCAGCTCTGTAACAAACAACCAATAAATTGTTTCCTCTATTAATCGGTGCAGTTCATTAGAAAAATGTTCCCAGCTTTCCCTTTCTATGGGGAATATTAAGACTTCTCTGGCTTCCTTTCGTTAATTCCACAAACATTTATTGAGCTGCGCTGGGAGCTAAGGAGGGCTTCCCAGGTGGCACTGGTGGTAAAGAACTCGCCTGCCAATGTGGGAGATGCAGGTTCGATCCCTGGGTCAGGAAGATCCCCTGGAGGAGGGCATGACAACACACTCCAGTATTCTTGTCTGGAGAATCTCATGGACAGAGAAGCCTGGCAGGCTACGATCCATAGGGTCACAAAGAGTCACACACAGCTGAAGCAACTTAGCATGCAGGCATACGGGAGCCAAGGACACGAGGTAACCGGAAGCAGCAGGATCCCCACCTTGGGCCTGTGCCCGCTGGTACCCAGTGCTGGGTGAGTAGGAAAGAGAAGGCCTGGGTCCTTTCATTCACTCCTTTACAGCGTGTAGAGATGCTTAAACATCCCAAGCACTGGCTCTATACTGTCTTTTCTGATCCTCACCAAAAACTCAGGAAGCTGGCTGTGTGCATGCCCAGTCACTTCAGTCATGTCCAGCTCTTCAAGATACCAGAGTGGGTTTCCATGCCCTCCTCCAGGGGCTCTTCCTGAGCCAGGGACTGAACCCATGTCTCCTGCATTGCAGGCAGATTCCCTGGCAGATTCCCCACCAGGGAAGCCCCAGGAAGCTGACTAGACAGGCATAATACAGCCCTGGCACAGATGAGAAAACCAAGGCTTCGGAAGGTAAGTGACTGGCCAGCCCTCACATGTTTAGCATGTAGTAGAGCCTGGAATCCACCCAGATCCCCCTTGCTTCTAATCTATGACTCTCATACAAAAGATGAATGGGGTGCCCCTTCTTTTGGGGGAAATGATACATTCTCATACACCTGTGATGTGATGGGGACAGGAAAGGTCAAGGGAGGATGAGGAGGAAGGCAGCTGTCTGAAATCATCTATCAGAGCAGCCCTCCTCTGCTCTATCCTGCTTAGCATGTGGTACATGCCTGAGCTTGCACTGGCCTTGATAAAGAACAAACAGCAATAAAACTTCAAAGCACAGAAGAGCCCCAACCGTGCTGAGAGAAGCATAATTAAATTCTCATGAAACAGACTGATGCTGCCCCATTTGTTTTCACTATTATTTATTCCTGGTTGCACAACCGAGCTGAAAAAGCAAGGGAAAAAAAAAAGACAGACCCTGCTTGTGAAGGAACTTCAGCTGTACCTGTGGCTGAGGAAGTGGCCAGGGAAGTTCCCTCCAGAAAGTAAAGACCAATCTTCCTAATATCGTAACATGTGGAAGCTTTGGTTTCACCTTCAAGAAATCTCTACATCACAGTTTTATTGCCTTTGAAATTATTCTGCCTTCCTATCCCATGCTGGGTTTTGCAGAGGCATGTTCATTCCCCTGGGACCTTGAGAGAAAAGAGGTCCAGAAGTGCTTTACCTGCAACCAGGTCAGTTCTTTAAGGCTCTTGGGAGTCCCCCATCCTCATGTCCAGAGAGAGGGCAGGCAGGTCCTGCCATCAATCTTCACTCTAGTCCCCTCCAATCCCACAACCCTCCACTAACACTTCACATGCTCTCACTGCTTTCGCACCAATCAAGGTATGATGGGGTAATAATGATCAAGGAACACCTCAAAAATAAAGAGCAAGCCAGAAAAAAAAAAAAAGAACAAAGAACACAAAGACTAAGGAACAAGGAGATGATGGTTCGTGATTGATCTGTCGGAAGCAGGAAGAAGTGAGAGTCCAGACTCAGCGCGCTGCTCTGTTGCCATCAACCAATGACCTCCCCCAACTAGTGAGGCTTCAGCCCTGCCTCCCCCTGAGAGATGCGAGCCACACCTCGGGAGAGGGTCAGAGAGGACATGGATGCAGAGCGGGGGCAGCCTGGGAGAGCAGCCACCTCCTGGGAGGGGGCAGAAGAGGACAGTGGAGGGTCTCTGATAGGACACATTCCCACAGGCTCGCAAACCTGGCCTCACCAGATCTGCTTAATGGACTCCTGATCCGGGTACCACGCTCCAGGAAAAGCGGGAAAGCAGGACACCCACGGGGTACTTTGTAATCAAAGCCAGCCAGGTGCCCTCAGACAGGAAGTACAAGTCTTCTTGAGAAATACTGACTGTCCTGAGGCCAGGGTTTGGCCTGCTTAGGAACTTGGACTTTAAACCCTGCACCTTGAACATTACTCCAAAGCAAGACTCCTAGAGAAACGCTCTAGTATGATCTCCCATCTTCCTGACCACCCTGCAGGAGCCTCAGACCTGGCTCAGGAGGACTGGCCCCCAACACAGCGAAGACTGTTCGGTTAGGAAACCCAGAAGTATCCGAGTAAGCCATCACTGTCAGTTAATCCTCCAGCAGGTGCATTCATTCATAAGGGTGGATTCAGTCCAGCGCTGTGAGGGGAGGCCTCATGTGAATGTTCTGTCTTGTGGTAAAATCTCTGCTCCCAAGTGTCGCCCCTGCTCCTCGCCAGCCTGCTCCTGCCATCACCTCTTCTCTCCCTTCTGCCATGGAGATGCCCCCCCCATCACTTATTAAAAGTAGCCCAGGCAGCCAGACGGCTGTGACACACGCCACCCAGAGGGACCTGCCGCCAGGCTGGAGCCCAGATCCCAGGAGTTGCGTTTGGTTCACACATCTCACTGAATGTATTTAAATACATTACATGTGGCCACTTGGCTGCACAGGCAAAGGGAGAAGCAAGCGCTCTTCCCAAAAGCCCAGCAGCGTGTGCACACAGACACACATTCACACTTACACATGTACACACATTTGCAAACATATACATATACACACACACACACACACACACATATACATACATGCACACATAAACACATGCACAAAATGTACACATATGTACACATGCAAACATAGCCACACATGTATGCACATATACTCATGCATGCACACACACACGTACAAATACCACATGCATGCACACACATACATACACACAAACATGTACACATGAGCACGCACAATACACCTCCCTCCCCCTCCCTCTCCAGGGGCTGAATCCTACTGTGATTGAGGTTCCCAGTCAGTCCAGCCTGCCCTGATCTCTCCCCTGTGACTTGTGCTCAGTAGGTTCCCCCCTCCAACCCCAGGCTGATCCTCAGCATCATCACACGCTGCCCCTCAGTACACCCCAGGGTTTCTCAGTGTCAGCACGGCTGATGTTGCTTGGATAACTTTTTGTCCTGGGAGTGGTCCTATGTGTGGTTTAGCAGACCCCTGGTGTCTACCCACTAGATGGTGGCAGCACACACACACCCTCCCCAAAGGTCTCCTGGGGCACAATCACCCAGCTGAGGATCACTGGTATGTACAGTCTCTTGTTTTTTGGTCCTGCCACTCAGCATATGGGACCTCAGTTCCCTGACCAGAGATCAAACACACGACCCCTGCACTGGAAGCAGAGAGTCTAAATTACTGGACTACCAGGGAAGTTCCTCTCCTATCTCTTCAGTTAAACCGTTAGCTCCTGGAGAACAGGTTCCATGTTATTTCCTTTTTTATTTCCGCCCAGCAACTCACACATGGCTGTGTACACAACAGATAGCATGGCGGTACCTGCTGGAATGAAGACATGACTAGGCACGCAGCAGGACAATGGCATAGAACAGCAATTAGCACAGGGCAACCTGTGTCCCCAGGTAAACCCAGGCTTGGGCGCGTGTAATATCCCCCATGTTCCTTACTATGTAACACACAAGAATCAGAGTTCCTGAATCACTCCACTCCTTAGTGAATTTTAGCCAGTAGGTAGTGCTTTGAATATAACAAGACACAATAAAAAACGGAAGAATGAATAAGGGCAGACCCCAGGCCCTTGTTCACAGAGAAAACTATGAACCAAACTTCAAGGGAATTGCTACGGGTGTAGCATTAGGCTGGGACTCCCAGGTTTCCACTTCCCCTGTGTTTTCCTTCATTGCTGGGTAGGCAGAATGGCTTTGATCTGAGAAACCGTATACAGTGGAGAGAAGGGTACATGCAGTCTGGGGGTCAGGTGGGCACAGATGTGGATGATCAAGATATCAATTCTGAGCCCAAACGTCTTTGGCGAGGGATCTCTGGGACCCTCAGTTTCATTATCTGTAAAGGGAGAAATTAAACGACAACCACAGAAAGTTACTGAGAGGCTTCACTGACGCAATCTACATGAAAGTGTTCACAGAGCAGGCATTTAATAACAGTACAATTTCCTCCTCTTCATGCTAACAAGAGAATTCAACAATAATAGTTTTCATCACCAAAACCTGTGAGGTGCAGAGTATAACTGCACTATATACTCTTAATTATAGTATATAGTTAAGAGTACAGCTCTTAACTTCATTGAGAAGTCCTCATCAAGGATCCATACCTTGGTGTCTTCACCAAGTAAGTCTGACTAGATGACCGACTGGTAGAATGTCCCAAGCCACTTCTGACAGACCATTCTCTATACGTGTCCACAGTCACAAGGTGACTGGTCTTTTCTGCCATACAGGCTCATTACAGACATAGTTCAGGACCCCGAAATAAAGCAAGTCACTAAAATTTTGTGGCTTCCCAGTGCATGGAAAAGTTACGTTCACACTATACTGTAGTCTATTAAGTGTGCAATAGCATTATATCTTTAAAATGTGTATATACCTTAATTTTAAAATACTTCATTGCTAAAAATGCTAACCATCAGCTTCAAGGAGTCATATTCTTTTTGAGACAGTGACATCAAAGATCACTGATCACAGATCACCATCACAAACATACTAATCACAAAAAGGTTTGAAGTATTATGAGAATTACCACAGTGTGCCACAGAGACATGAAGTGAGCAAATGTTGTTAGAAAAATGGCACCAATAGACTTGCTCCCGGCAGGGTTGCCACAAACCTTCAGTTTGGAAAAAAAAAAACAAACCCACAATATCTAGGACATGCAAAAAATGAAGATCATGATATCCAGTCCCATCCCTTCGTACATGGCAAATAGATGGGGAAAAAAAAATGCAAACAGTGGCACATTTTATTTTCTAGGGCTCCAAAGTCACTGTGGATGGTGACTGAAGCCATGAAATTAAAACACCCTTGCTCCTTGGAAGAAAAGCTGACAAACCTAGACAGCATATTAAAAGCAGAGATATCACTCTGCCAACAAGTCTTCATAGTCCTTTGACCACACAAAAGATTATAGTCCTTTGACTATGGTTTTTTCCAGTAGTCATGTACAGATGTAAGAGTTGGACCACAAACAAGCTTGAGTGCTGAAGAATTGATGTTTTCAAACTGTGGTACTGGAGAAGACTCTTCAGTGTCTCTTAGACAGCAAGGAGATCAAACCAGTCAATCCTAAGGGAAATCAACCCTGAATATTCATTGTAAGGCCTGATGCTGAAGCTGAAGCTCCAATACTTCGACCACCTCCTGCGAAGAGCTGAGTCACTGGAAAAGACCCTAATACTGGGAAAGATTGAAGGCAGAAGAAGGGGATGACAGAGGATGAGATGGTTGGATGGAACCACTGACTCAATGGACATGAGTTTGAGCAAGCTCCAGGAGATAGTGAAGGACAAGGAAGCCTGGCACGCTGCAGTCCGTGGAGTTGGACATGACTTAGCAACTGAACAATAACAACAAAGTGAAATAAAGCAAAGTGCAATAAAACAAGGGCTGCTTGTACATCAAATACATCCTCAGTCACTAGGAAGGCAGGCCACAGCAAGGCAGCGACAGTAGGGGCTCCTCCAGTCCCAGAGGAGAGAGACGCCCAGGCTGGCTGCCCGTCCCCACCAGAGGAGACACGCCACTGATGGGTGATGCTGGGTCTCACCTGCCTCCATCCTCAGCGAGGGCCAAGGGTGGTGAGCACACCTGGATAGGTGCACATAGTGAATGATGCTGCTCCATCATTACACTGGCCATCCTCCAGACAGCCGAAACTACATCCTCTCTGGGCACCCCAGACTGGCCACGGTCTCACTAAATGACCCATGGAGGGTCCTTCTTTCTGTGATTCCTTTTCCTCAAGTAGACCATGGGCAACGCCGGTCTGTCCCGGCGCACCTAGGAAGGGTCCCGGAACTGTACTGAAGCTCCGGCAGAGGCACCCTGTCGTGCAGTGGTGCTGCTAACACCCATCAGAGCCCCGTGGGAGAGAGTCCTCAAGCCTAACCCCTAAAGGGCAGGGTATCTGCTGTAATGCTATGTTTTCCCCAGGCTGCTCTAAGGGGCCATTCTCACATCTTTCAAGCCTGTCCACTGAAAAGAGTAGAAAAATAGCCCTTCCTGGTTCTGTTTCAGCCAAGTCCTAGCACTGGACCTCACGTGTGCCACCCGCCAGACAGCGTCTCCCAAGGAGAGATTCAGATGTAGGGAAATCCATCCTGACGCCTCGGGGCCAGCAACAGGAAAGCGTTTATTTCTGCTCTTGCCTCTGACGTGTCTCTCTTTCATTTTTCATTTCATATTTTCAGAAGCCACTGGAAGGTAAGAGAATCATGAAATATGCATGCAGATATGGACTGTGGGCAGCTCAGATAAAGCAGCCGGGTTCCTATCAGAATGAGAATAGAGGTGCAGGCTCCTGGCCGTGAAACAAGACCCAGAATCATCCATCCACACCTTAGCCAAAGCTGCTGGTCTCCCCAAACAACTCCATCCTTCAGCTCTAAGTACTGAGATTGATTTTTTAAAGCTAACATATGGAAGAATGGCTGGGGAAGTTTTTATTTACCCGACACCCTTCCATCTTTCTTGCATCTAGTCCACTAATCAGCCAATAATATAAATGATGATAAAGCGCCATGTTTGATATGGATGCAAAAATATATGGAACTAGTAGAACCCGAGAATATAGATTTCAAGTATGACCCAAAGCAAGGTTTTTAAAATCAATGACAATTTATTCACTGCTAAAATTGAGTGTGAATATCTGCTACCTAAATGCTATTGTGAAAATTGACAGAAATCCTTAACTTAGATAACATCCCATGGAAGGAAAAGATTCTACATCCAAAGTAAGGTAGAATCATTACTGCTTTTCTTTGCAGCTTCTTAATCGAAAAGAAGTGAACTCATTACAACCAGTTCTAATGTAAAGATGTATGGTGTTCAATAGTAACAATGACCTTGGTGTTTCCTTGGAGTCCCAAGATCAGCCTGGGGGCTTAAATCAGCCTACCTGGATAACCCCAATCTAGGCTGGTTCCAGGTACTCACTCTAATAAGAGTTCCTTCGGTCTGGCTCAGGCTTCGGTCCTGGAACTCAGATCTCAGCTTCACATCATTAAATCCTTGACAGACAACAATAAATTGTCTCGTACATTTTTTCTGTGTTCCGCTAGTGTAACATATTGGAGTATTTCCACCCTTTCAAAACTGCCTAAATATTTATTCCTTAACTTTCCAAAGGACATAAAACCTTAAGTGAGTAATACATTCAAATGAACCTCTCTGGCATCCTGCATGTCTTGGAGAGCTAAATATTTTGCTCCCTTAACTGGAAAAAAAAGTCTCTGATTTTAAAAATTACGGCAAATTTTTTTAAACTGGAAAGAACCAACCCATTAAAGCCCTGGATACATGGAAAAGGTGTATCATTGTTTGAATTAATTGTAAATATTCCTTGATAACATTCAGTTCATTCTAAACAGTCACAAAATTGATGTCATCATTGTGTCCTGCATTATCATAAAGTCATGTGTACTTTTGACAGTTAGAATAAACAGTTATTTGCCTACATCTGGGAATGTTTTAGGCAGTAAAAAAGTTGAAGGCATTTTTCCTTTCCCATAGAAAGCATGGGTTTTCACCAGGGCAGCTATTATTGTGAGAAATTCACAAGGGTGGGGGGAAAAGTTGCTTGCTTTGAAAGGAGCCATAATCTAAGTTTTCAGCCCATAAATTCACAGTGTCTTTCTTTTTTTTTTTTTGGCCATGCTACATGGCTTGTAGGATCTTAGTTCCTGAGCCAGGGACTGAGCCCAGGCCCTCCAGTCCTGAAATTGCCAAGTCCTAACCACTGGACTGCCAGGGAATTCCCAATATATATTTTTTTTAATTGCCAGATTTTGACAGAGGTGTCTTTAATCCTAAATGAGATTTTCACCTGAAAAAAATTCCATCTCAAAGTAACTCTTACCCCAGTGATTTCTAGCGTGTGTTTAGAATCAGTTTTTTTTTTCACTAGATATCAAACTTGGAACAATGAGATAGATCTGAATCAACCAACCAATGAAGGTGAAAAGTGATAAGATAACCTGAGGCCACAGTGAATATAAAAGCAAAAGCAACAATATCAGGCTTGGTGACACACTTGGCTGGCAGGACATAGGTGGGGGAGAGGGATAAGGAAGCAGGTCTACCTTCCTATGTAAACCTTCCAATATAACATGTGTGTGTTTACAAAACTAATGTTAAAATTAGCATGCGTTTCTCTAGCACACAGCAGCTGGGGAGGAAAGCCGGCTCAAAAATAAGCTGCATGCCAAAAATATTCAGAGTGAAGCTAGCCTGGGATTCAACCTTTCCTAGTGATAATCCGCCCTAGATAATCTGGCTCTATAACTGAACTTAAGCTTCTAGTACTTACCTTCATCAGATGTACTGTACTATAAATGGCTAAGATTTTTCTTATCAGTACTAACATGACTGCTAGTCCTGAAACACCCCACCTTGCTGAGCAATCTTAACTCCCCATGGAGACCCCTGGCAAGAATGGCATTTCCCCCTCCACAAGCACTGTGCTGAAGAGATCTTCATTACATTAACCCAGGCCTCAAGTTCAAAGACAAATCCCCTATAACATTCCTTCAGTGTCTCTCATACTATATTTTCCCTCCCCATCTTCATATTGTAATTCCTGCATTTTATTTCTCTCTTGCTCCATGACCAAGTTTTCTTTTCTTAGTTAATTTTTATGGGAGTTTTACATTGCTTTACAATGTTGTGTTAGTTTCTGCTGTACAGTAAAGTGAATCAGCTATACATATACACATATTCCCTCTTTTTTGGATTTCCTTCCCATTTAGGTCACTACAGAGCACTGACTAGGGTTTCCTGAGTTATACAGTAAGTTCTCATTAGTTATCTATTTTATACCTGAATGTAAGGTCAGACACTATAAAACTCTTAAGAGGAAAACGGGCAGAACATGCTTAGACATAAATCGCAGCAGGATTTTTTTAAACCTGCCTCCTAGAGTAATGAAAATTATTTACCATTTGTCCTTTTAAAGCTCAGATGAGGGACAGGCTTCCACCAGAAAACGAGTGTATGCTCACCATGAAGACTAATCTTCAACCTATTTGATCCCACCCCATATAAAAGGAATAACTTAAAACAGATACACAAACAGGCTGATATCACAGGCACTCTTCTAGGCTAAAAGACATCATCTTTTCTCCATGAGAGTTGAGTGTATTTACGAATTCCTCATCTATTTACACTGGAGTTGGTGTCTTTAATTTCCTTCTGCATTCATTCTCTGAGAGTATGATTTCACCACTATCAGAAATGTAATTGATACCATGTCCAAAAGTGTATTTCCAATGAAAGGCTCTTTCACACTGCTCACAGGACAACTGGGATTGGGTCTGAGCAGTCAGATGCTTAAAAACAAAGATGCAATGCTCCCTGACTTCAGACTACACTTCAAAACTACAGTAATCAAGACAGTATATTGGTTTAGTTGCCAGGTTGCATCAGACTCTTGTGACCCCATGGACTGTAGCCCACCGGGCTCCTCTGTCCATGGGATTTACCAGGCAAGAATACTGCAGTGGGTTGCCATTTCCTTCTCCAGGGGAATCTTCTCAACCCAGGGATCAAACCTAGATCTCCTGCATTACAGGCAGATTCTTTCTAACTAGGCCACAAGACAGAATGGTACTGGCACAAAAAAAGACACATAAATCAATGAAAAAGAACACAGTTCAGAAATAAACCCATGCACTTATGGTCAATTAATCTATGACCAAGGAGACAAGAAGATACAATGACAAAAAGACAGCCTCTTCAATAAGTGGTCCTGGGGAAATTTGGACAGCTACATTTCAAAAAATGAAATTAGAAAACTCTCCAACACCATATGTAAAAATAAACTCAAAATGGATTACAGACTTAAATGTAAGACTGGATACTATAGAACTCCTGGAGGAAAACACAGGCAGAACATTCTTTGACATAAATCACAGCAGTATTTTTTTTGGATCCCTCTCTTAAAGCATAGGAAACAAAAGCAAAAATAAGCAAACAGGACCTAATTAAGCTCTTTTGCACAGCAAAAGAAATCATCGACAAAACAAAAAGACAACCTATCCCTGGGTCAGGAAAATCCCTGCAGAAGGAAATAGCAACCCACTCCAGTATCCTTGCCTGGGAAACCATGGACAGAGGAGCCTGGCAGGCTACAGCCCATGGAGTCACAAAAGAGTTGGATACAACTTAGCAACTAAACAACAACTGAATGGGAGAAGATACTAGCAAATGATATAACCAAAAAAGGGTTAGTATCCACCATGCATAATCACAAACTAACCAAGTGGCCGGAAATGAGGGAACCATAGTCTTTTCACCAGTGAATAAAGGTGAGCCGGAGTACCCAGGCTCAGCTGTCTCTTATCTATTGTCTATAAACAAATTTCAGGCAGTCGGTGAACTCCTGAAATTGTCTGCAAAACTCCAGGGGTGTGTTTGTGTGCATAAGTGCCTTTTTCTTATGAGAAGATGCACAACTGGCATCAGATATTTTAGGCAATGAGAAAAGGTTAAGAACTAGTACAGGAGGATCTTGGAAGGTTCCTTCCTGCCCTAATGCTTCGTAAGGCAGGTGGGTTGTGGGCGCTGGCCACATCTTCCCCTCCAGGCCACTCTGCAGCCCACTGGCGTTCACCTCCAGACGTCAGCCTGGGCTCCTAAACCTTCAGAGAAATCACTGCCGCTGGCCCCACGGCCACTTGCTTCTAGGCGACCCCACCAAGACCTTTTTCATGACAGGCCAGGGAACAGACTGGAGAGGGCAAAAGGGTTGTTTATATTGACTGTGGTTATGTGGGTCAGTGAACATGCCACAGTGACCTACTAAGGTATTGACAAGAATATATAAGCAAGTGTTCAAGGGCTTCATCCATTAATAACCACATGGGACCTGCCAGACTGGCCACGTGGGAAGCACAGAAGTGGTGCTATGGATGCTAGGAGTGTGCACACAGCCAGAAACAGGCAAGAGTGGGGCCATAAAATCTGCCCCGGAAAACAACGGAAGTATAGTGAGGCTGGCATTCTGTTTTTCTTCAACACCCATTCCCTTTCCTCCTTCTGTCTTCAAGCTCTCTCCATCACTTCCCTGGCTTCCGATTAAGCTGGGACAGGTCCCCAAAGGCCCCTTCCACACCACAGGAACCTCACAGCCACAGTGGCAGAAGAATCTAGCAAGTCAGGGTGTCAGAGCGCCTGCCAGCAGCTGGCTCTGATGACAGCTCCAAGGGCTGTATTGCTGTTTCACAGCACTTATCACACTCTAATTAATTTCAAAACAATGTCTCTCGAGTCCTTTGCCTCCACACACCAGGCAAGGGGGGGACAACCCTTGAGTGGTTTCCCGAGCCCAATTAAGGCTTCACAGTAGAGGCGAGGGCTGCAACACACAGGGAACACTGCTCCTAGGCAGGGGCCCCAGGAGACTGTACCCAGGAAACCTTGGAAACTCCCCAGGGTGGTGCCAGCCAGCTCCCTCCTATGCCCCGGCCGGGTGTCACCCACACCTTCCACGCCTGCCCTGCTCACAGCTGTCCCACGCTATCGAGAGCAGGGGACATCATGTTCACCAATGTGATCCCCTTGTGCTAAAGGCAGGAACGCAGCCCCCAAGGTGTCAGAGCGCCTGGCAGCACATGGCCCTCTGCAGAGCTGGCCTCCACCTGCAAAGAGCTGCCCAAGATGCAGATGGTCAACTTGAGGCCAGTGAATGTGAGAGCTCGAGATAAAAGCTCAGGCAATAGGTGATGGAGATGAAGTGGGGGCCTGATAAAGAGCATGTGCAGGTACACGCTGCAGGAACTGCCAGCAAAGGGAAGCCTGGGACATCATTCCATTAGTTCACATCATGTGGACAGTCTCTATTAAAAAATCTACTCCAACACCAGTATAGAGTCACTGCCGACAGCTGTGATCAGATAAGTCAAGTCAGCTCTTCACTGGCTTCACAGGAGACTCCAGGGTCATTTTCTCATAGCATCCTCATCCGGAGCATGTGGAAGAATCACCATCACATAAAGGATCTGGACATCCACCACTGTGATGGTGGGGAGAGCTTGGGAGGCCTCCATCCTCAGAAAACAAAAATCTGCACCCTTTAAATAATTAACACTGGAAACTTGACCTTGGACTCGCAACTCTCTGCTAAGCTGTTATCAGTCACTTCAGCTTAGGCTGAATGATGTGGTGGGAAAGAGCGTGGGTGACATCTGGGAAGGGAGGGGAGCTCCGGAAAGGTTTTCCGAGCCCCTTGGAGGGAGTGTTTCCCAAGCCTGTACTCAACAACAGAAGCCCTGAATTGCCCAGGTTGTTAACACAAGATTGTAGGGACCAGGAGCCCACAAGCATTGCTTATTACTGAATAAGTATCTATGAATCTATATTTTTACACTTTCCAATTGCAATAATACTGACATTTGCTGACTCTTGCTAAGGGTCTGTTCTGCTATTAGAACAAATAGAAAAATCTGTCACCTTGACTCTGAGAGCTCTTTTGAGAATGATATCCCTTCCTGATAAGAGGAATCCCTGGTGCATGAGTGCATGCTAAGTCACTTCAGTAATGTCAGACTCTTTGTGACCCAATGGACTATAGCCTGCCAGATTCTTCTATCCATGGGATTCTCCAGGCAAGAATACTGGAGTGGGTTGCCATGCCTTCCTCCAGGGGCTCTTCCCAACCCAAGGATCGAACCTGTGTCCCTTATGTCTCCTGCATTGGCAGGCGGGTTCTTTACCACAGCACCACATGGGAAGCCCGGAATCTCTGGTAGGACCCATCAGAAATGACTCCAGTTTCCTAGCACCTTCCTTTTGGGATATGTGTCATCACAGTGCTGGGCTGAAGCTTACTGTAGCCCGTGAAAAGGACTCATATATTGACTGAGGGTCAATCCAATAAAATGAACCCAAATAAAAAGGGTACAAATCAACCAATGCTCTCTCTGCCACGGGGCAGCTCCCAGGGCCATGCCAGTTGTTCAAGAACAGTCTGTGAAATCAGCCATCATATTATTAACCTCGTGAGTTGATCGATAAGTTTGCTCAAGGTTAAGCAGGAGAAGCTGGCAGCAGAGGCATGGGGAGTCCACTGGAATTAATCTATGTGTAAATCAAAATTTTCCATATAAAAGAGGGAGCTTATTCATTAAAAGGACCTTGTAAACAATCCTATTTTCAACTGAAAAATGAGCTCCTAATTTCTCCTGTTGTACCAGTTTAAATTTTTAGGCATTGCATTTTCTGAAAGCAAAGTGCCCGTGGCTGTTAAGACTCTGACCCACTGTGGTTGTTACTCAAAGACTAAACCATGAGACCCCAGGCTCTACTGCTCTGCTCACTCGCTGCCTTCCTAGCAAATCCTGAAACAGAGAAGGGGATATCTGGGATGGGCCACAATGTATGACTGTACTTGGCAGCTGGTCATATATTAGTCAGCATTCTACAGAGAAACAGAAGCAACAGAACCAGAGAAACAGAATCAATAGACTTATTATAAGGCATTGGTGCACAATTACCGAGGCAGACAAGCTGCAAAATCTGCAGGGTGAGTCAGCAAGCGGACACCCAAAAGAACCGATGGTATAGTTCCAGTCTGAAGGCCAGCAGACTCAAGACTCAGGAAGAGCTGCTATTTCAATTAAAAGTCAGACAGGAGAAAACCATGTCCTAATTCAAAGGCCATCAGAATTACATATCACAGATTATATGATCTAAAAACTGTAATACTATAAGTATGCTTAAGTCTCAATAAAAGGGTACTTTACTATTTTTAAAAGAAGGAATTTCCCTCTGGACATACATATACCTATGACTGATTCATGCTGATATATGGCAGAAACCAACACAATATTGTAAAGTATCCTCCAATTAAAAGTAAATTTTTTAAAACAGGAATTCCCTCTGATTTACAGGAGGGTCAGCCTTTTTGTTCTCTACAGGTCTTCAACTGATTGGATGAGGCCCAGCCACACTAGGCAGAGCAATCTGCTTTATTCAGTCTACTGATTTAAATATTAATCCCATCCCAAAACACTCTCACAGACACATTCAAAGGTGATGTCTGACTAAATGTCTGGACAACCCAGATCCCAGTCAAGATGACACATAAAGTTAACCATCACAATGGTGATAGCTGTTTTCTACAAGGGGGAATTCAGGAGCAGGTATCAGGGGTCCACGTAAATCTGAGGATCCCAGAGGGAACTTAGCCAACACAGGGCAACCAAACTTCAGGGCTAGAACACAGTCATGGGACTCTCAGGGTGTGTAAAGTGTCTTAGCATCAGGCCCACTGTCCAAAGCCCCAGAGAGACACCAAGAGGACCTCCTGGGGTTGAACTTTGTCCTTCTGTTGCCAACACAAGAGGCAGTGACATACCCATATTGCTGGCAGGCATTTAACCCAGCTAATCTGCAGGGGAAAAAATAATATGACATCTTGCCATTAAGACAATTTTCTTGTGGAAGGTCCAACCTTCCTTGAACCATGACCTTGTTTGGACTCATGAGTATCTGAGACAATCTCCTCTGCTCACGGATTAAAAAAAAAAAAAATTGAACCAGAGAGAGTTTGGGGCAGTGTGGCTGTGGCCACATCATCCAGCCATCACCATCTGAGTCTCCGCCTTCCCACCCAAGACCCTACAGAGCTCACAGTCCCACCAGACAGTCTCTGACTTCCTCCTGTTTACACGGCTCCATGTCACCAGGACTCCTATCCACCACCAAGACAGAGGCGAATGGTGGCTACCACGTACGGATGGGTGAGCCTCTCTACTGAACCTCGGGGCTCAAGGCCCTTCTGGACGTGATCCGCTGGCTTCACCACAGCCATGCTGCCTGCCCCTAGGCAGAAGCAGGGGCACAGGGGCTCTAGGACCAGCACACGGTCTTCAAGGAGTCCTCCATCCTCCAGGAGCCACCAGCGGCCCAGGCAGCCTCAGGCCCCAACAGCTGTGAGGAGGGACAGGGGAGGCGGCCACCGCGCTCGGCCCCCAGCACTCGGCCCTGCCCTCATCTCCATCTCCCTCACTCACTGCAATAAGCTGCTTTAGCCATATCTGCTAAAAATACACCTCGCTTCTCTGTGACACTTACTAATACATTCTATTTCAGGCCTGTTTGCATTCCCATGCATAAACGCCCATGTGGGTCGCAGCGAGCATGTGCAGAATGTTAGAGCATTCCCTCCAGGAAGATTCCTCCCGCTCTGCTCAGCACACACATCTTTCTGTCCCAGTGGGAGCTGGGTAGAAAACCTTCCTACGCTGGATGGGCACTGGGGACAGAAAAGAAAAAGGCTGGGGTCAGAGGGAAAAAGAAGAGACCAATAAGGAAGCAGATGTGCACACAGTGAAGGCCACACTTCCTTCTGTTCACACCTGCACCCCCCCCAACTGGCACACAGCCCTCCCCCACCACCCCTCCCCCACGCCTGGCCCCCTGAGTCATGGTCACTCCAGAAGCAGCTGCAAAACAGCATCTCCACTGAAGTCATACAACACATGCTGGAAACCAGGAGAACATCTGAAAAAAGGCACAACTTGGGCTGAGCTCCAAGAGCCACCCCCAAGAGGGGCTCATTTCTACGTCTGAGGCCTGGAGAAATCATCGTCTCCACTGCAACAGCAGTCCCCTCCTATGAGCTCATCCTTCCCTGAACGGACATTCCCGCTGGCCTGCCTCAGCCGTCCTGGAAGAGCTGCTCCACTTCCCTGGCGTTTCCCAGAACTTGGGCTCTCTCCTCTAATTACAGGGAAGATAAATGACAGCTCTCTGATCTCTGCCTTCCTGAATGGAAGGAGGGAGAAGTCCTGTGTGACCAGTAAAAAAAAAAAAATTGAACCAGAGAGAGTTTGGGGCAGTGTGGCTGTGGCCACATCATCCAGCCATCACCATCTGAGTCTCCGCCTTCCCACCCAAGACCCTACAGAGCTCACAGTCCCACCAGACAGTCTCTGACTTCCTCCTGTTTACACGGCTCCATGTCACCAGGACTCCCATCCACCACCAAGACAGAGGCGAATGGTGGCTACCACGTATGGATGGGTGAGCCTCTCTACTGAACCTCGGGGCTCAAGGCCCTTCTGGACGTGATCCGCTGGCTTCACCACAGCCATGCTGCCTGCCCCTAGGCAGAAGCAGGGGCACAGGGGCTCTAGGACCAGCACACGGTCTTCAAGGAGTCCTCCATCCTCCAGGAGCCACCAGCGGCCCAGGCAGCCTCAGGCCCCAACAGCTGTGAGGAGGGACAGGGGAGGCGGCCACCGCGCTCGGCCCCCAGCACTCGGCCCTGCCCTCATCTCCATCTCCCTCACTCACTGCAATAAGCTGCTTTAGCCATATCTGCTAAAAATACACCTCGCTTCTCTGTGACACTTACTAATACATTCTATTTCAGGCCTGTTTGCATTCCCATGCATAAACGCCCATGTGGGTCGCAGCGAGCATGTGCAGAATGTTAGAGCATTCCCTCCAGGAAGATTCCTCCCGCTCTGCTCAGCACACACATCTTTCTGTCCCAGTGGGAGCTGGGTAGAAAACCTTCCTACGCTGGATGGGCACTGGGGACAGAAAAGAAAAAGGCTGGGGTCAGAGGGAAAAAGAAGAGACCAATAAGGAAGCAGATGTGCACACAGTGAAGGCCACACTTCCTTCTGTTCACACCTGCACCCCCCCCAACTGGCACACAGCCCTCCCCCACCACCCCTCCCCCACGCCTGGCCCCCTGAGTCATGGTCACTCCAGAAGCAGCTGCAAAACAGCATCTCCACTGAAGTCATACAACACATGCTGGAAACCAGGAGAACATCTGAAAAAAGGCACAACTTGGGCTGAGCTCCAAGAGCCACCCCCAAGAGGGGCTCATTTCTACGTCTGAGGCCTGGAGAAATCATCGTCTCCACTGCAACAGCAGTCCCCTCCTATGAGCTCATCCTTCCCTGAACGGACATTCCCGCTGGCCTGCCTCAGCCGTCCTGGAAGAGCTGCTCCACTTCCCTGGCGTTTCCCAGAACTTGGGCTCTCTCCTCTAATTACAGGGAAGATAAATGACAGCTCTCTGATCTCTGCCTTCCTGAATGGAAGGAGGGAGAAGTCCTGTGTGACCAGTTTTCAAAGGTCTTAATTTGTGCTTCCTTCTTCTTGTTTTATCACAAATCTTAATACATCTTTCTTTCTTTGGAGGTGAAACACCAAGGGAAACAGTGACTGGGAGCCACTGGCTGCAGGGAAGGCAATGGAGGAGGGGAGAGGAGAAGAGACCCCAGTGCTGGGGCCAGAACACGCAGGAGGATGTCTGGGGGGAGCTGCAACTCAGACCCAGCTGGTGCCGTACTGATGTCTTTCCAACTGCAAAGCTCTGGGGTGACAGACGCATAGATAAGTGCAGAATGAAGCGTTCAGAATGCCAACTCCACCCCACCCTTTTCAGGTCCCAGGACTTGGCTGGGTGCACAAGCCCCAAACTGGAGCTGCTGTTCCTCAGTTAAGAAATCAGATCCTCTAAAAAAAATTAAAACACTTTAAAAAAAAAAAGCATGCAACCAAATGATGGCCCCTCAACCAACACAGACTGGAGTCTCCCAAAGTCTGGAATTCGGGGCTTCACCAGCTGCACACACACAGGAAGTAGCTGGGCAGAGATTGTTAACGGAAGGAAGGAGGAAGCTAATCCAGCCAGAAATTATCATGATGAAGGATCACAAAAAAAGCTAAGGGTTTCT
Organism: Cephalophus harveyi; assembly: GCA_006410635.1. NCBI lineage: Eukaryota > Metazoa > Chordata > Mammalia > Artiodactyla > Bovidae > Cephalophus > Cephalophus harveyi. Next base: position 111,391 of record SJYT01080152.1, on the reverse strand, counting down.
CTGACTGTATTATCTCTTGCACACTTAGCCAGCACCGTGATTCTGCCAGTGAAGTGATTATTAACAACCCTGACATAGGAGATTCTAACATCTGAAATTTTCCTGAACCCTAGAGATAGCAGAATCTTATTTATTCAGGTTTGATTCCACCCTTAGTAAGAGAAAACACTGGGATAAACAAAGAACCCTCCAGCACCATCATGACACCCTACTGGTGAGTTCAGATAACCAAACGAGCCTTATCTCCTTGCAGTCTATCTTCGGGTGCTGCCACTGAATCCGATTTCATCCATGTAACAAAAGACAGTCACAATCACAAGCTGTTTATCATGCACGCCCTGTAGGCTTCGCCTGGAAGCCTGCATAGATGCAAATGTGTGTGTAATACACACACGCATATGGAAAAAACCCACTAACGATGCAAAGAAGTTTCCCAGACCTCATCCCTTTTTATTTTCTCTGCTAGTCCTCTGAATAGCTCATCTTGAACACTGTAGCTGCCAAGACAGAAGAATTCACTGCTTGTGTAGGGAAAAAAAAAAAAAATTCCATTATTCCAGCTTTCTTTCCTTGAGCTTGATGAGAATAATGAACATGCCTGGTGAGATTTCTTTAGCAGAATGAAGGTTATTTCTCCATTTAGCAACCAGGTGGTACAAAGGAAATGGGAATACAGGTGAGTGGAGTCCCCCACCAAGTGGTAACTGCATGTCCACCCAGCTCTGAATGTGAATTGCGAGATATGCCTTATACCCTCCGATGTCACCTCTGCCCCATCTCATCACTGCTGTGTGATTTGTGGACCATGGGGGCAGCGGTGGAGAGAAGCAGGGAGAGGAAGCAGGAGCAGGCGATCCCAGTTCACCTCCCTCTCTTCAGAAGGATGCTAAAAGGATTAAAGAGGTAATTATTGCCTCTGGAGCTCTTCAGCTATAAGACGCTCTATAAATACCAATAACCACCCCCTCGAGGGAAAACACATCTCATTCCAGTGGAGGTAAGGGCTGCAGCAGCCTGCAGAAATGATGGGCTGCATCTCGAAGGGATCTTCTGGCATCCTGAGTGCTCCAGAGTCATCGCCACGTAGAGCAGGTGGCCTACAGAGCATCCCACTCTGATTAGAGACCGCAGCCCCCGAGACTGCTGCGTCTCATACACCCATCCATTTTGATCTGTCCATTCGATGGGCACTTATTAAGCCCCCACGGTCTGCCTGAGGGATAGAGTAGCATCGTGGTTACGTGCCTGGGCTCTGGGGCTGGGCTGCCTGGCAGCAATCCCAGCTCTGCCCGCACTCTGATTGTCTGCCCTCAGGCAACTCACTGAACCTCTGTGCAGTGAGGACGTGGAGGTCCTCACTCATCACACGGGGATGATAACAGAAGCCACTTCACAAGGTCACTATGAGGATTCAGGGGTTCGTCTGTGTCCAGCGGTTAGACCTCTGATGGATACACAGTGAGGGCTAGAGAAGAAGACCGTTACGGAGCTTAACCTACAAAATGGATGGGTCCATGGTACTCCATCTATTCCATGACTATTTTAAATTCCATGATTTTAGCATCAACATCAAGATGGAAAAGGAGGAGTTAGCAATTAGCAGTGGGCCTAGCACCTAGCCGTGTGTGGAAAACAGAGGAGCAAGCAGAAGATGAGGCCCCTGACTGGGAGCCTCCAGACCCCAACAATGAAGGGAATTCAGGGGTCTTTATCTTCAGCTGCCAGACAGTTCCCTACGAGGGGAGTGGGAAGAAGAGCATTATCACAGACGTGCTTTAGAACTGCCAGCTCCCAGCAGACAGCCTTGAGGTCGATGTCATTACAGACTAAGATTCTATTCTGGCAAAGCCCTCTCTCAGCTCCTGCGTCCACCCCTCCCCTTTACCTCACTACCCCTGAGCATGCCAAGATCGCACCCAAAAAAGAAAGAGCCGCCCACTGAACCTCCCACCAGGAAGCCCTTAGTCCCGCCACCCTGGGCGGTGAGCATCAGCCCTCCACTCCAGGGGCCCGAGGAGCACGTCCTGTCAAGCAAAAGGCAGTGGGGCAGGCCCAGGGTGCATTCCTGTCCTGCCGCTGAGCCGAGTGGCTCTGAGCAATGGGTCTCAAAGTGCAGTCCTTGCAGCAGCAGCAGCACCCAGGAACCCTTTAGAAACGCAACCCCTCCCACTCGATCACAGACCTGCTGAATCTGAAACTCCGGGGACGGGGACGGGGCCCGGCAGCCTGTGGTTTAACAAGCCAGCTGGGGATGCTGATGTCTGCCCACTGGCTTTGAGAAAGTGACTTAGTTTTTTCTGAGTCATAGTTTTCCTCACTCAGCAAAGGGGGTTAATAGCACTCGCCTCACGAGGCTGTAATGTAAGAGTCAAACGAGATGCTAGATGTCGAGCACTGGATCCAGCAAGCCAACAAGGGTGGGCACTCCGCATCCTCTGCTTTTGTCATCACCATCTTCATCACCATCATCATCATGGTCACCATCACCATCAAAGTCTGAGACAGATTCATAGAACAGTAGTAGCTCAGAAACAGCGAAAATAAGATTGTAATCCACGACAAGCCTGCTTTTCGGGAGAGTGGCTCTAAAGAGAGTCCAAGGACAGAAGCTACCGGGAACTGGTAGATACATCCTGCCTTGCCCAAGGCCACCCAAGGGCTGCCAGGGTCCTGGGGTTACTCTTCCACACTACCTGTGATCCATGGAGATTCCCACAAATCTGAGCATCTCAGGGGTTGGGAATCCAGGAATGAAAAGCATTCCCCATTTTATTGTCAAAATAAGGGTAATCTGAGTTTTGAGGCAACGCCACCAGAGAGAGAACTAGAGGTGTCTGAGTTCAAATACTGGTATTCCGAACGTATAATGGAAGTCCTTGGAACATGTTCTGAATCACTGACGGGTATTTTCAGAAAGGAAGGGTGACAAGAAAAATCATGTACAGACTGACAGCATCTAGAATCCAAGAGATTGGGGAGAGCATACTAGAAGAACTTCTTCTTGGATTATACACCAGCATTGCCTCAAACAACTGTGGCAGAGGTCATGAGGGCCTCCAATAGCCGAAAGCAGTGGACACTGGCCAACCACTGTACCCTCTGGAACCAAGAGTTGACCACTCCATCCCCTCCATCTCTTCCCTTTGACCCCCAACACACTGCTCGTCTGGTTCTCCCGTCCTCACCCAGACCTCCCCGCTCTTCCTTCTCTGGGATCCGCCCCCTACCCGCACAGCTACCACACCTACCGCTTCTTTCAGCTCAGCTACTGAGACCCCGTTCTTCCCACTCTGGAGTCTGCACTGGACATCTGAAGATAAAGGAATGAAGAGGCACCAGGTCAGGTGCCATCTCTTCATCTCAGTCTATCATCCACTCTGTCCCCTAATACATGGATGCAGAGATGAACAAAGAAGAGGCTGGGCTGTCTTTGGTCTTTTCTCATGCCTTTTTTTCCTCTCTGGCAATCGCATCCCCCTAGCTAGAAATATGGGACTCCCTCTAGATTCTTCTCTCTTCCTTATGCCCCACAATGAAGTGTGAATTCATGAATACCCCTATTTCTACTTCCTAGACTGTGCTCAGATCAGCACTGCTCTCTCTGCCCTCTTCTCTCCCCCAATATCACCAGCACTTGCCCAGCTCAGGGAGCAGCCACCTCCTGCTTGGAATCTGTCAGTAAGTGCTTCCTGTTTCATGCCCACTGTGCTTCTTATTTCATCAAAGTGGGGAGGAGAATCCACTTAAAACACACTTCTCTTGAAACCCACCTCTTATATTAAGTCTGATTCAACATGGTAGGAATGGAAAGAAAAGAAGAAGGCTACTTCCACGCCTATAAACACAACCATACTAGAATTCCTAAACCCAGGTCTAGGAGGACTTAAGACCTCATGGAAGACCCAAAAGAACTGAAAGCAGGGAACTGAACAGATAATTGCTACACGTTCATAGCAGCATGATTCACCCTAGCCAGAAGATGGAAGCAACCCAAGCGCCCATTGACGGATGAATGGAAACAAAATGTAGTTTACCCACCTAGAGATTATCATATTAAGTGAAGTAAGTCAGAGAAAGACAAATACCATATGCTATCACTTTTTTGTGGAGCCTAAAATATGACACAAATTAGCTTATCTATGAAACATAAACAGACTCACAGACATTTGTGATTGCCAGGCGGGGGTTGGGGTTGGGGAAGGGAAGGATCAGGAGCTTGGGATTAGCAGGTGCAAACTATTATATATAGAAAAGATAAAAAAAAAAAAAAAACAAGGAGGTCCTACTGTATAGCACAGGGAATTATATTCAATGTCCGGCAACAAACCATAATGGAAAAGAATATGAAAAAGAATGTGTGTGTACACACATACACACACACACACACAATTATCTAAATCATTGTGCTGTACTGCAGAAATTAACACAACATTGCAAATCAACTATACTTCAATAAAATAATTTTATGTGATTTATCTATACAAACCAAGGTGGAATATTATTCAGCCTTGAAAAGCAATGAAATTCTGTCACATACTACAACATGGATGGGCCCTCAGGACATTATAAATGAAATAAATCAGACACAATAAGACAAATATTATATGATTTCCTTCATATGAAACACCTCCAGTAGTTAAATTCACAGAGACAGAAAGCAGAACAGCGGCTGCCAGGGGCAGGAAATGGGGGAAATGGGAAATCATTTAATGGGGTATAGCATTTCAGTTTCTGGACATGGATGGTGGTGATGGTTGTACAACAATGTGAATGCACTTAATGCCAATAAACTGTATGTTTAAAAGTAGTTAAAACGGTAAACTTTGATATATATATATATATGTCATGTGTGTATATATGTGTGTGTGTGTATATATATTACTACAAAAACATGATTCAGTTCAGTTCAGTTTAGTCGCTCAGTCGTGTCGGACTCTTTGCAACCCCATGAATCACAGCACGCCAGGCCTCCCTGTCCATCACCATCTCTCGGAGTTCCCTCAGACTCACGTCCATCGAGTCCGTGATGCCATCCAGCCATCTCATCCTCTGCCGTCCCCTTCTCCTCCTGCCCCCAATCCCTCCCAGCATTAGAGTCTTACACACACACACACACAATTATCTAAATCATTGTGCTGTACTGCAGAAATTAACACAACATTGCAAATCAACTATACTTCAATAAAATAATTTTATGTGATTTATCTATACAAACCAAGGTGGAATATTATTCAGCCTTGAAAAGCAATGAAATTCTGTCACATACTACAACATGGATGGGCCCTCAGGACATTATAAATGAAATAAATCAGACACAATAAGACAAACATTATATGATTTCCTTCATATGAAACACCTCCAGTAGTTAAATTCACAGAGACAGAAAGCAGAACAGCGGCTGCCAGGGGCAGGAAATGGGGGAAATGGGAAATCATTTAATGGGGTATAGCATTTCAGTTTCTGGACATGGATGGTGGTGATGGTTGTACAACAATGTGAATGCACTTAATGCCAATAAACTGTATGTTTAAAAGTAGTTAAAACGGTAAACTTTGATATATATATATATATGTCATGTGTGTATATATGTGTGTGTGTGTATATATATTACTACAAAAACATGATTCAGTTCAGTTCAGTTTAGTCGCTCAGTCGTGTCGGACTCTTTGCAACCCCATGAATCACAGCACGCCAGGCCTCCCTGTCCATCACCATCTCTCGGAGTTCCCTCAGACTCACGTCCATCGAGTCCGTGATGCCATCCAGCCATCTCATCCTCTGCCGTCCCCTTCTCCTCCTGCCCCCAATCCCTCCCAGCATTAGAGTCTTTTCCAATGAGTCAACTCTTCGCATGAAGTGGCCAAAGTATTGGAGTTTCAGCTTGAGCATCATTCCCTCCAAAGAAATCCCAGGGTTGATCTCCTTCAGAATGGACTGGTTGGATCTCCTTGCAGTCCAAGGGACTCTCAAGAGTCTTCTCCAACACCACAGTTCAAAAGCATCAATTCTTCGGCGCTTAGCCTTCTTCACAGTCCAACTCTCACATCCAAACATGACCACAGGAAAAACCATAGCCTTGACTAGAAACCCATTTTGTGTCTCATGGATGAGGTACCAATTAAGGTCAGTGTCCCAGAGCAGCTGCTTTCCCTGGCTTCCATGGATTCCCCAAAGGTACTATTAGTGAAACTGCTAGTCTCCCATCCAACCCAGAAGTGGAAGGAAAGTTCAAAGAGACTTAAGAGAAGCATCTAATAAAAAAATTCCTTTCTATTATATAGCAAAATATCAGTACTTTAAATAATATCAGCATATCTCTCATTTAATTCAAACATTAAGCTCCATTAGCATATAGGGCATGCTTTGTTATAAATGAATGTTGATTTAAAAATAGGTTCCAGAATTGCCTTTTCAGTATACATAATTCTGAGAAAGTTATTCTAAAAAGACTGTTCCACCAGATTCCCCACAAAAATTGCAAGGACTTCTAAACAGCCTTCCTGGATCAAGTTTCCATCTGTCTCCAAAGAGAAAGAATTATCTGCACAAACCTCAGATCCTTTCCCTCATGACATCCCACCTTTCCATGGCCCCCTGGGGCCAGCCAGCACATCCAGCTCTGGACTATGAGAGGCTGCCAGTTAGGGAATTACCTCTGGGCCATGTGGTCACTCAGAGTAGACTCATGGCTTCAACTCTAGCTCTACCACCTGCTGTCTAAAAGACCTCCTGTAAACCTCAGCCTCTCTGGCCTTAGTTTATTCATCTGTAAATTGGAGACAATAATAGTTCCTCCCTCTTAGAGTTGTTACAAGGATTAAATGAATTAATAGCTATAAAATGCTTCCATGTGTTAGCTATTATCATTTTGATATACAAGGATCTTCATGATGTGGCCACAATCTACTTTATCCAAGTGCAACTCTGCCCTTGATTCCTGCACAGATACCCTGCAAACTGATCTTCACCAACACACCACATCGTTTACGCCTCCAGCTCTGCATGTGCTGTTCCTTCTGTCTGCACACCCTCTGCCCCAAGTTGACCTGGTAAATTCTTTAAGGGGCATAACTTCACAATGGGTGGCTTTCCTAGTCCTAGATGGACTTTTGTCCACTTTTCTCTGAGTTTCTGGTGACTCTTGCTCACCATGAAAGCCATCCCCACCTTGGACACGTGTCTGCTAACCTGGCTCTCTAGGTAAAGAGCAGTGAGCTCCTGGGAGGCAGAGTTTGTATTAAAAATGATCCCTGCACACGTGGCCTCAAGGAGAGGCCTGGCACATAGAAGACATCCAATGAAAGCTGAATGAATGTTGAGCATAAAGAGTGAGACCAACACCAGGAAGGAAGGGAGAGGAAAGAAAAGACAGGCTGGAATAAAGCTGTGCCAGACTTCACATGGGAAGAAGCATGTGCTCCAGGGAAAGAAAGAGATGCAAGGTTTTTAATCTCAAGAAAAGTGAAATCACTCAGTCATGTTCTACTCTTTGTGACCCTATGGACTGTAGCCTGCCAGGCTCTGCTGTCCATGGGATTTTCCAGGTAAGAATACTGGAGTGGGTTGCCATTTCCTTCTCCAGGGGATCTTCCCAACCCAGGGATCAAACCTGGGTCTTCCACACTGCAGACAGACGCTTTACCGTCTGAGTCATCAGGGAAGCCTAATCTCAGAAGGAAAGAATCAAAGGACACGTGGGCCAAGCAATCAGTGACACAGGGCACAGGTTATCTGAGGCTCACGGATCTTGCCAGGGCTCAAGCCATCCATGCTTGTGATAACTTTAGACAGGAACACACAGAGAAGAATGGTGGGGAGCCGCATGGAGCCGCATGGCTCCTCTGTATCTCAAAGTGCCCTCTCTCACACCTCAGTAATCTGAGTGATGTACCCCAAAAAGGGGTAAGTGCACTAAGCGAAGGAGAAGAGCAGAGACATGTCAGATTAAACATGTTCAGAAGCACAACTCTCTCACCATCTCTCCTTGTTACTGCGCCAGTGGTAAATGAAGAAATCTGACACCCATTCGGCAGGTGGAGAGATGGGTGGAGAACCCAGGGTGGGGTGCAAGGTGGTGAGTGGTTTCTAGTGCTGTCTTTCAGGATTCTCAGGAACTGACAAGCGGAAAGGCCCTCAGCAGCCAGGACCGCTCCCGGCCTTTAACCTGCAGGTTCCGGGTTGTTGAGCTCTAGTCAAAGACTCAGGACGCATTTCATATGGTCACCTGACAGGCAAAGCTAGCCCCACACTGAAAAGTGGGCTCACCATCTAAAATGAGGTGCTATTTCCAGTTAGAAGTCAACATCAGAACAAGTGAGTTTAGGCCCCAAATAAACGTGAAAGGGGATCAAAAGGAAACCACCCCACTTGTACCCAGGTGCAGATGTCGACCAGGGTTTAAGCCCACACTCCAGGACGAGCAAGTCCACTCCCACCACCTGCAGGAAGCATGCACACAGGCAGGGAAGCTGATCAATGTGCAGCAGCTCAGCCTCCGGCTTCTGAGCCACACCAGCCAGTGCAGAAGGAACACTAAAAATAAGCATGCCAGAAACACACATAGGGTGACAGGAAGGCACGGAGCAAGAGAGGAGACTGAGAGGGGACTGATGGGACTCTGACTGCCAGAGGGAGGGTCAACCCCACACACACTCATATACACACACCACACACACACACTACACATACATACACACACATACACACCACACAAACCTATACATGCACACATACACCCACACACATCCACACACCCACACACGCATATCCACATACACACCACACACACACACATACATATGTACACACAATACACATACACACCACCTACATATATATACATTCACATACACCTATACACATACATACACATATACCATACATGCATACACACTTGTATGCAGCACACAACATCCCCTACACATACACACACATACATACACACACCACACGCACACCACACACAAAAACACACACATACACAGGGCGGCCCTGTTTAGTATAGAGGTAGCAGTACACTGGACCATGACATTCACTTCAAACCAAGACTGATTTCTTGGGTTTCAAAAGACACATATAGTATTTGGGGGCAATGCTGCATCATGAGAAAAATGTCCAGTTATTTCATTTAATTAAAAATGGAAGAAACAACACACAATATGAAAGCAACTGTGTTAACTATTTATGCATAGAAAAAGCCTGGAAAACATATTAAATTTAACAGTGGTTATTTTTGAGTGACAAGATTAGAGTTGATTTTTATATTCTTCAAGGTTTTACATCTTATACAAAGTGGGGGGAGCACACTTTCCATAATTTACAAAAGCAAGCCTAGACGTACTAAGCCAAGGTTTTCAAAGCATTAGAGAAAATCATTATGAAATCTGGGAGGCAAATGCAGCCCTCAAGGCTAACTGTGTTTCTGTAACAATGGACATTTTGAGACCATCTGAAATATCTAATTATCTGGTTGCTTACTAATATGTGAACATTTGGAACCACTGAGATGTATTTTTGAATACAAAGAAAAATCCAAAGCAATCAAGTGGAAATTCACCATCCTTTTTCTGGTTCTCATCCATTTACTTAAACATCAGAATATGCCCCGAAGAGAATGTTCAATACTTAACAAGAAGAACCTAGTAAACCGAAAAAAGTGAGGACACAGAACAAAAATCTACCAGGAATAACAAGGTTCAGAGAGATTGATTATATATCAAAGCTTAAAAGAATAATTTAACACGTGCATTTTCCAAGTCCCTTGAAAGGGTCTTTTTAACTAAATCATCACTCAAGTAAAATACAACATTAGTTTCTCCAGAAGCTACAAATTTGAAAACTAGATTCTTAAAAATGTACAAAATAATATTATACTATATTTGCAAAAGCATGTTATTACATTAGCCTTTCCTAGGGGAAAAAAAAGCTCTCAGGGTTCCCACATAGTAACTTGCAGTTTACGCAGTTACTTAAGAATTAGTAATTCCTGTAAAAGGCGTGTCTTTTAATTTCTAAATGTATAGCACAGGGTGGCAAGCCAAATATGGGAATATTATCCAAATGTCGCCTTCCTTGGCTGTGTCTAAGCAAAGGCAAGGAATGGAAGGCTGGTTGCCTGTGCATCCCAGAGGAAAGGCCTGCCTCAGTGGCAAGACTTAACTGCACGAGTTAGTAAATTGGACAGGCTGAAATGCAGACACTTACAGGTCTATATATACAAAAGGGAGGGTGGGGGCACCTCAATTTTCTACTCTAGAATGCTGAATTTAATTCAGGAGTATAAAAATGATGGGCAGTTTATTTCTCTCCCCAAAAGGAAACAAGGCTACCTTTCCACTTCAGATGAGCCCCTTGGGCTCACGGGGGCTGTGATATCCAGGATCGCAGGAACAGACCCAGCTGCTTGCCCTACACAGGACCACCAGCCTCCTCTCCTGTTTCCTCTGTGTCAGCGGAGCTGCAGGTCTCCCTCCCCTGAGCATCTCTCCCCATGGAGATGGTGACCTCATTTCCATCAGCCTTAATGACCCACCTCTCTGGGGGCAGGATGCTGTGTGGGTTGCTGGGGCAGATGATATTTGGGAAGAGACTGCTAAATAATGGATAAAAGGAGGTACCACCACTCCTCCAATCCTAATTATTTGCTTGCCTGAATCCAATAAGAAAAACAACTTCATAAAAGGAAAGGATGACAAAGACAGAAGCTCATTCTTCTCAAACCTTCAGGAAACTTTGGCTCCAAACGGGTAGGGTGTGGTCAGGGATTCGGCTGCAGACCAGACTCGAGCTCCTGCAAGTGTAAACCATCACACATGTTCCTGCCACGTGGGCTGGAGAGAAAGGGGGGCACAGGCAGGCAGGAGGGGCACCCACCAGGGGGGCAGCTCATCCCTAGAAAATGTAGGACAAGGCTCCCTCCTTGCCTTTGAGCTGCCAGACAGTTTTCTTCTGTTTTCAGTTCAACCAATAGCCTGGGAAAACCTCTCCTCCTCAACTGGGGACTCCCCACCCCATTCATCCCACACTCACTTCTCCTCTGCATATTTGGGAAGAGACTGCTAAATAATGGATAAAAGGAGGTACCACCACTCCTCCAATCCTAATTATTTGCTTGCCTGAATCCAATAAGAAAAACAACTTCATAAAAGGAAAGGATGACAAAGACAGAAGCTCATTCTTCTCAAACCTTCAGGAAACTTTGGCTCCAAACGGGTAGGGTGTGGTCAGGGATTCGGCTGCAGACCAGACTCGAGCTCCTGCAAGTGTAAACCATCACACATGTTCCTGCCACGTGGGCTGGAGAGAAAGGGGGGCACAGGCAGGCAGGAGGGGCACCCACCAGGGGGGCAGCTCATCCCTAGAAAATGTAGGACAAGGCTCCCTCCTTGCCTTTGAGCTGCCAGACAGTTTTCTTCTGTTTTCAGTTCAACCAATAGCCTGGGAAAACCTCTCCTCCTCAACTGGGGACTCCCCACCCCATTCATCCCACACTCACTTCTCCTCTGCATCTGGGAACCAGCCTCAGCCCAGCAGCTGTCCACAAAGTCAAGTTCCATCTTTGCCATGCAAGCCCACTTCCTGGCTTTTATCCTCCAACCAAATTTCATTATTTTCAAATCACTTGGATGATACCTCACTGAAAAATGCAAATAAAAACTACAATGAGGTATCATCTCACACTGATCAGAATGACCATCATCAAAAAGTCTACAAACAACAAATGTTGGAGAAGGCGTAGAGAAAAGGGAACCCGTTTATGGTGTTGGTGAGAATGCAAACCATACAACCACTATGGAGAACAGAATGGAGATTCTTTTAAAAATTAGGAATAAAACTACCATTCGTGCATGCATACTAAGTCACTTCAGTCGTGTGTCCAACTCCATGCAATCCTACGGGCTGCAGCCTGCCGGGCTCCTTCCATGGGACTCCCCAGGCAAGAACCCTGGAGTGGGTTGCCATACCCTCCTCCAAGGGATCTTCCTGACCCAGGGATCGAACCTGTGTCTCTTAGGTTTACCTGCAATGGCAGGTGGGTTTTTTATCACTAGCACCACCTGGGAAGCCCTAAAAACTACCATATAACCCACAATTCCACTACTGGGCCTATATCCTGAGCAAACCAGAATTGAAAAAGACACATGTATCCCTGCAGCACTGCAGCACTATTTACAATAGCCAGGACATGGAAGCAACCTAGATGTCCATCAGCAGATGAATGGATAAGGAACTTGTGGTACGTATACACAATGGAATATTACTCAGCTATAAAAACGAACACATTTGAGTCAGATTGGGAGCTCNGAAACCAGAATTGAAAGAGACACATGTACCCCAATGTTCATCGCAGCACTGTTTATAATAGCCAGGACATGGAAACAACCTAGATGTCCATCAGCAGATGAATGGATAAGGAACTTGTGGTACGTATACACAATGGAATATTACTCAGCTATAAAAACGAACACATTTGAGTCAGATTGGGAGCTCGTATACACCCGTGGTGGATTCATGTCAATGTACGGCAAAACCAATACGGTATTGTAAAGTAAAATAAAGTAAAAATAAAATTTAAAAAAATAATAATAATGAGGTGGATGAATCTAGAGCCTATTATACAGAGTGAAGTAAGTCAGAAAAAGAAACACAAATATCATATATTAATGCATATGTTATATGCATTATATGCAATGGCACACAAGCGTGGCCGAGAGGAGCTACCCCAAGTCCAAGGTAAGGAGCAGCGGCTGTGCTTTGCTGGAGCGGCTGTGAAGAGATATCTCACCTCCAAGGTAAGAGAAACCCAAGTAAGATGGTAGTCGCTGAGACAGGGCATCAGAGGGCATATAGACTGAAACCACAATCATAGACAACTAGCCAATCTGATCACATAGACCACAGCATTGTCTAACTCAATGAAATTAAGCCTTGCCGTGTGGGGCCACCCAAGACGGACAGGTCATGGTGGAGGGGTCTGACAGAATGTGGTCCACTGGAGAAGGGAATGGCAAACCATTTCAGTATTCTTGCCTCAAGAACCCCATGAATAGTATGAAAAGGCAAAAAGATAGGATACTGAGAGATGAACTCCTCAGGTCAGTAGGTGCCCAATATGCTACTACTGGAGATAAGTGGAGAAATAATTCCAGAAAGAAAGAAGGGATGGAGCCAAAGCAAAAACAACACCCAACTGTGGATGGGACTGGTGATAGAAGCAAGATTCAATGCTGTAAAGAGCAATATTGCATAGGAACCTGGAATGTTAGGTCCATGAATCAAGGCAAATTGGAAGTGGTCAAACAGGAGATGGCAAGAGTGAACGTCGACATTCTAGGAATCAGCGAACTAAAATGCACTGGAATGGGTGAATTTAACTCAGATGACCATTATATCTACTACTGTGGGCAGGAATCCCTCAGAAGAAATGGAGTAGTCATCATGGTCAACAAGAGAGTCTGAAATGCAGTACTTGGATGCAATCTCAAAAACAACAGAATGATCTCTGTTCGTTTCCAAGGCAAACCATTCAATATTACGGTAATCCAAGTCTATGCTCCGACCAGTAACGCTGAAGAAGCTGAAGTTGAATGGTTCTATGAAGACCTACAAGACCTGCTAGAAGTAACACCCAAAAAAAGATGTCCTTTTCATTATAGGGGATTGGAGTGCAAAAGTAGGAAGTCAGAAACACCTGGAGTAACAGGCAAATTTGGCCTTGGAATGCAGAATGAAGGCAAAGGCTAACAGAGTTCTGCCAAGAGAATGCACTGGTCATAGCAAACACCCTCTTCCAACAACACAAGAGAAGGCTCTACACATGGACATCACCAGATGGCAAACACCAAAATCAGATTGATTACATTCTTTGTGGCCAAAGATGGAGAAGCCCTATACAGTCAGCAAAAACAAGAACGGGAGCTGACTGTGGCTCAGATCATGAACTCCTTATTGCCAAATTCAGACTTAAATTGAAGAAAATGGGGAAAACCACTAGACCATTCAGGTAAGACCTAAATCAAATCCCTTATGACTATACAACAGAAGTGAGAAATAGATTTAAGGGACTAGATCTGATAGATAGAGTGTCTGATGAACTCTGGACAGAGGTTTGTGACATTGTACACAAGACAGGGATCAAGACCATCCCCATGGAAAAGAAATGCAAAAAAGCAAAATGGCTGTCTGGGGAGGCCTTACAAATAGCTGTGAAAAGAAGAGAGGCGAAAAGCAAAGGAGAAAAGGAAAGATATAAGCACCTGAATGCAGAGTTCCAAAGAATAGCAAGAAGAGATAAGAAAGCCTTCTTCAGTGATCAATGCAAAGAAATAGAGGAAAA
>SJYT01080152.1:71141-84149 GCA_006410635.1 Cephalophus harveyi | reverse complement strand
AATTTACCAGGGCTGGATTTATGATCCAGGATGTGATCTATCTTGGAGAAAGTTCTGTGTGCACTTGAGAAAAAGGTGAAATTAATTGTTTTGGGGTGAAATGTCCTATAGATATCATTGGGTCTAACTGGTCTATTGTATCATTTAAAGTTTGTGTTTCCTTGTTAATTTTCTGTTTAGTTGATTTATCCATAGGTGTGAGTGGGGTATAAAAGTCTCCCACTATTATTGTGTTATTGTTAATTTCCCCTTTCATAGTTGTTAGCATTTGTCTTACATATTGCGGTGCTCCTATGTTGGGTGCATATATATTTATAATTGTTATGTCTTTGTTATAAAAACAAAGTCACAAAATTATAAAATATATATATATGAAGTTTGCTTTATAAAATAGGGTCTTTTTTTGCAAAGTAATAGTAGGTTATAAAAATGAAAATTAAAGGAGTAATAGAGGACTTAAAAATATTTTTTTTAATTTAAAGAATAGTAATAGTAAAAATATAAATAGGACTTTCTCTGGTTGTGGACAGTGTGGGGTCAGTTCATTTTCAGATAGTTCCTTGATCTGGCTTATAGTTCTCAAGATCTATAGGCCCCTTCCTATGTAGTCAGTGCTAACTACAGGGTTTTTATCTACTGCACCTGTCACTTGCAAGGCGGTTCCCTCTGTTTTAGCTTCTTCTGTTTGCTGGTCTCTTCACTGTCTAATTTCCACCCTGACACAAGGCGGCGGTGGTGGACACTTTTTAAGGCTCACTTGTTCAGTCGTGCTGTGGGGAGGGAAGAACCCTGCAAACAAATAACACTGGTGTGTGCTCACAGTGTCTTGGCCACACTGGGTCCCCCCCCCCACCCCTCAAGCTCACGGCATGTGTGCTTTCCCTGTCTACACTGCTTAGGCTCTAGGTGGCTCTGCCGGGAACTGTCTGAGGCTGGCCCTGGGTTGTATGCACTTCCCAGGTCTAAGCCACTCAGGTTCAGGTACTCGGGTATTCCACAAAGGCGCAGACTCGGTTGGGCCTGAGTTTTGTGCCCTTCCCAGGTCCGAGCAGCTCAGGTGACCAGGTGCTTGGCGAGTGCGGTCGCTGCGACTTATCGCCTCCCTCGTCCCTGCTGCTCAGTTTTCTGGGGGTACAACCGGCGCACCTTCTCAGGGGTGCCATGTGTCTCTTCTGGGGAGCTGATCTCTGGCTGCGACCCTCCAGGCGGATGTCGACCATCCAGAATCCCAAGAAGTTTTGGTTAGCAACGAAACCTGCTTGCAGGTTGGTAGATGATGCCTCTCTGTGATTGCCCGCTTCCGGCTCTGGCTGCCCTCCCCTGTCTGTCTCCGGTGGCGAATGGGCTGGTCCTCAGCCGGCTAGCTTTGCTCAGTCCTTTGTTCTGTGAGTGAGCCTGGTGGTGTCTTAGGTTAGGGCTTTTCGTGGGATAGCTATCCCACAATCTGGTTTGCTATCTCAAGTTAGATCCCTCAGATTGTCCTTGGGGCATTCAGGCCGGGTCCTTACTCTAAGCAATGCAGCCCACGCCTCCCTGCCCAGCCCCTCCTTGCTAGTGGCGGATGCGGGTGTCTCTGCTGCTTCTCTGGGAGTTACCTTTGGGCAGGTAATCTGTGGGTTTTAATTATTTATTTATTTTTCCTCCTGGTTATGTTGCCCTCTGAGGTTCCAAGGCTCGCCACAGACTCACTAGTGAGAGTGTTTCCTGGTATTTGGAAACTTTCGTCTTGTTTAAGACTCCCTTCCAGGGATGGGTCTCTGTCCCTATCTCTTTTGTCTCTCTTTTTATCGTTTATATTTTTTCCTACCTCCTTTTGAAGAAAATGGGCTGCGTTTCTGGGTGCCCAATGTCCTCTGCCAGCATTCAGAAGTTGTTTTGTGGAATTTACTCAGTGTTCAAATGTTCTTTTGATGAATTTGTGGGGGAGAAAGTTGTTTCCCTGTCCTATTCCTCTGCCATCTTAGGACTTCCCCACTTTTATGTCTGTTATAGTGTTTGTTTTATGTATTGAGATGCTCCTATGTTGGGTGCATAGATATTTACAATTGTTATGTCTTCCTCTTTGATTAGTCCCTTGATCATTATGTAGTGTCCTTTCTTATCTCTTGTAATCTTTAAGGTCTATTTTATCTGATATGAGTAGAAAGCTACTCCAGCTTTCTTTTGCTTCCTATTTGCATGTAATTTATTTTTCCATCCTCTCACTTTCAGTCTATATGTGTCTTGAGGTCTGAAGTGGGTTTCTTGTAGACAGCATATACATAGGTCTTGTTTTTGTATCCAAGACAAAAATAGACTGGTCTGTGTCTTTTGGTTGAAGCATTTAATCCATTTACATTTAAAGTAATTATTGATATATGTACTCCTATTGCCATTTTCTTAAATGTTTGGGGTTGATTTTGTAGATCTTTTTTCTTTTCTTTTATTTCTTGACTATATAAGTCCCTTTAACATTTGTTGTAAAGCTGGTTTGGTGGTACTGAATTCTCTTAACTTTTGCTTGTCTGAAAAGCTTTTTATTTCTCCTTCAATTTTGAATGAGATCCTTGCTGGGTACTGTAATCTTGGCTGTAGATTTTTCCCTTTCAGCACTTTAAATATATCCTGCCATTCCCTTCTGGCCTGCAGAGTTTCTGTTGAAAGATCAGCTATTAAGTTTATGGGGTTTCCCTTGTATGTTACTTGTTGCTTTTCGCTTGCTGCTTTTAATATTCTTTCTTTGTGTTTAGTTTTTTTTTAGTTTGATTAGTATATGTCTTGGCCTGTTTCTCCTTGGGTTTATCCTGTATGGGACTCTTTGTGCCTCTTGGACTTGATTGACTGTTTCGTTTTCCATGTTGGGGAAATTTTCAACTATAATCCCTTCAAAAATTTTCTCATACCCTTTATTTTTCTCTTCCTCTTCTGAGACCCCTATAATTCAGACATTGATGTATTTGATATTGTCCCAGAGGTCTCTGAGACTATCCTCAGTTCTTTTTACTTTATTCTGCTCTTCAAAAGTTATTTCCACCATTTTATATTCCAGTTCACTGATTCATTGCTCTGCTTCAGATATTCTGCTATTGATTCCTTCTAGAGTATTTTTAATTTCAGTAATTGTGTTGCTTGTCTCTGTATGCTTATTCTTTAATTCTTTAATTCTGTTAATTGATTCTTGCATTTTCTCCATTTAAATTTCAAGGGTTTTGATCATCTTTACTATCATTATTCTGAATTCTTTTTCAGGGAGTTTGCTTATTTCTTCTTCATTTATTTAGACTTCTGTGTTTCGAGTTTGTTCCTTTATTTATATAGTATTTTTCTGCCTTTTCATTATTGTTTTTAACTTATTGTGTTTGACGACTCCATTTCCCAGGCTTCAAGGTTGAATTCTTTCTTCCTTTTGGTTTCTGCCCGCCTAAGGTTGGTCCAGTGGTTTGTGTAAGCTTCATATAGGGTGAGATTTGTGCTGAGTTTTTGTTTGTTTGTTTGCTTTGTTTTTCCTCTGATGGACAAGGCTGAGTGAGCTGGTAATCCTGTCTGCTGATGATTGGGTTTATATTTTTGTTTTGTTTGTTGTTTAGATGAGGCATCCTGCACAGGGTGCTACTGGTGGTTGCATGATGCCAGGTCTTGTATTAAAGTGGTTTCCTTTGTGTGAGTTCTCACTATTTGATATTCCCTATGGTTAGTTCTATGGTACTCTAGGGTCTTGGAGTCAGTGCTCCCACTCCAAAGGCTCAGGGCTTGATCTCTCTCCAAGGACCAGCTTCAGTTCAGTTCAGTTCAGTCGCTCAGTCGTGTCCGACTCTTTGCGACCCCATGAATCGCAGCACGCCAGGCCTCCCTGTCCATCACCAACTCCCGGAGTTCACTCAGACTCACGTCCATCGAGTCAGTGATGCCATCCAGCCCCATCTCATCCTCGGTCATCCCCTTCTCCTCCTGCCCCCAATCCTAAGTCCAATCTATCAAGACAAATTTCATCCGAAATGAAAGGGCCTTTACTTGAGTTCCAAAAGCCAGTGCAGAAGAACACAAAGGAGATCCCTGACTCCGTGGATACTCGGTATTGCCTGCCACGTGGACCGGCCTCCTTGGATTGCAACAGATGACTAGAGGGTCTGTCCTTGGCAGTGGTCAGCAGAACTGTGGTTGTCTTTTGATGGTGATCATTTGTTAAAATGTTCTTTAATAATACAAAAACTTAACAGCCTACCAGTGTAGTTAGTATTATGGCAGATGAAGGGAGAAAGGGTTCTAAATTGGGAGTCAAGATATGTCACTGCCTGACAATATGATTCTGCAAAATCCTTTCACTATTTGATCTCACTTTTTTCATCTATAAAACGAGGACACTGAGCAACATTTTTCTAAGTTGATCTAAATTCTATTATCTTCACAGACTTACCTTCTTCTTTATTTAAATTGACATTTGAAAGTATTTTGCTACTATGTACAAAATAGATAACTAATGAGGACCTACTGTATAGTATGGAACTCTACTTTGTAATGACCTATATGGGAAAAGAATCTTAAAAAGAGTAGATATCTGTATATTTATAATTGATACACTTTACTGCACAGCAGAAAGTAACACAACATTGTAAATCAACTATACTCCAATACAAATTAAAACAAAAAAGTCAAATGTTTAAAAATGTTTAAGGATGGTAAACACTTGTCACATTTCAGGGCCTTGGTCCAATAAAGAACTCTCAAGCTTCAATCCCAAGTTTAGAGAAATGAGTTATATAACATAAAAAGTAGTATATCTGTCTTTGTTCAAAATCAGTCATTTTTTCTTAAGTGAAAACCTTTGATTTGTCCTTTTTTTCAGAAAAGCTCATACTGAGAACCTACTGCTGAATACATAGTTAATCATGCAGTAAAATATCTTTAAAAGATGGAGAAATAATGTTGTCCATGGGCGACGTGATATTATGAGTGAATAAATCTTGACTGCTAACATAGGATGAGCTGCTCTCTGCTAATTGTTGCAAGGCAAAGTGGTATCTATGTTTTAGCTAATTTACATGCCAGGACTTCAGCAAGCCAAAGTTCTCCACGGTGGGACATGGTCACCGAAGATGCTCCCAGAGGCTGTTGGGGATTTAAGAAGTAGTGTTTCCAGAACACAGTTTACTTATCTTGGATTCAAAACTTAGTTCCTTTTTAAGGTTGCCCTTCTCCCTTTTCTGTTTAAACCCAAATCCAATCCACCTCTTGGGTACCCAAAGTCTACTAGAGGCCGTATGGTCATATGTTATTGTTTAGTCACTCAGTTGCATCCGACTCTTTGTGACCCCGTGAAGTGGTCCTATGTACTCAGTTTCAAATCTGTGCCTTTCCTTTTACCAGCCATATGAAATGCATCTTTTCTGAGCATCAGAATCTATTTTTTTAAATGGAGTATAATTGTTTTACAAGGTTGTGTTATAGTTTGTTGTACAACAATGTGAATCAATTGTAAGTATACATATATCCTCTCCGCCTTGAGCCTCCCTCCCGAGCCTCCCTCCCACCCGGCCCTTCCCACCTCCCGAGGTTGTCACAGAGTACTGAGCTTCCTGTGCTATACAGCAGCTTCCCACTAGCTATTTATTTTGTACGTGGTATTGTATACATGTCGGTTCTACTCTCTCACTTCATACCAGCCTCTCCTTCCTCCCACTGCCCCATGTCCACAAGTCTGTTCGCTACGTCTCCATATCTATTCCTGCCCTGCAAATAGGTTCATCAGTAGCATTTTTTTCTAGATTCCACATATATTCATTAATAGACAATATTTGTCTCTGACTTACTTCACTCTGTATGACAGAGTCTAATTCATCCACATCACTACAAATGATCCAAGTTCATTCCTTTTCTGGTTGGCTAATATTCCATTGCACATATGGTACCACATTTTATCCATTCATCTGTCAGTGGACATCTAGTTTGCTTCCATGTCCTGGCTGTTAAAAAGTCTTTTTATCACTTGGCAGTGGCACAAAGATATCTAATACTGATTGTGTCTCTAGTACAATGTCTGGAACATCAGTATTAAATAAAAGTCAGAGCCTTTCTCATTTCTCAGTTCCCCTTTTTAAGAATCCTTGTCTAGAGCACTATTATTTGTAACATTTGCTTTGGCAATTTGTATTGTTCCTCAAATGATTCATATAACTTACCTACTAAATCCCTTAGGTGTCGGGTTCCAGCTACAGGATAAGCAACTATTGAACATTCCAGAAACTTGGGGGAAAAGTCCAGAAACGTCATCCATTATGAAGAAACCAAAAATAGAACTACTATTTACTGAATGGTTCTACATAACAGGCCCTGTGCGGAGGACATTGAATTCATTATCTCCTTTAATCTTTACACAAATCCTATGTGGTAGGTAACATTATTACGTCTCTTCTAACGAAGAAATGACATTTAGAAAAGCTAATTGACGTGACCAAGAGACATGGATAGTAAACATCAGCTGAGATCTGGAATCCATGTCCCTCTGACTTTGAACATGAACTCCTCTTTTGAAAAATGAATTTACTGTCAATGACCACCACTTGGAGAGTTGCTGCCGTCTCCAGGCCCAGATTTGTATGTGGAGTGGCACCTTGGACTAATGGCTGTCAGAAACTGGCCCTGCATCTGTGTTCTGGCTCTGATGGCACCAGATAGCTCATATTTCTGCTCCCCCAGCTTCAGGGTGATACAGAAAAGAAAGAAGAGATTGTCAATCCCTTGACAAAGATGATTTCTATTAACCTACCTATCAGAAAAGTAACAGTGTCTCTAAGCTCCATCTGTTCAGACTTTTCTCTAGTGATACAGTTATTTCCTTTAACTGACTCTCACAAAATTTGATCCTGGTCTATAATAGATCTCTTTGATCTGAATTGTTTTAAACGACTAAATTACTGGCTTTGGGAAAGAAGTTCAATGATTCATGAAAGTTGAAAGGAGTTGTCATTGAATATTTTAAAAATTCTGATATTCTAGGATTCTTTTAGTGCACCCAGATATTTTATAGCTATGTTATATCAAGATAATAATGGTTACATTGCTTTGAAATTCTGCCCTAATTGAGACCTTTTTATAACAACACATAAGCAACAGAATAGAAACTTTGTAAAAAGTAAAAAATATATATATATATATATAGAAACTTTGAATATGTGTTTCCTTCAAAAGATCTTTATATGTGCAAGCTTTGGTGAGGATGTAGGGCAAACAGAACTCTGACATGTTGGTGGAAAAGTTAAATGGTATAACCATTTTGTCACTTTCTTATATGATAATCCACTCTAGGTATTTACCTAAGAGAAATGAAAGTGTATGCTCACACAAAATCTTGTACGTGAATAGTCACAGTAGCTTTATTTGGAATAGTGAAAAACTAGAAACAATCTAAATCTCCATTAATAGGTGAATACTGGTTCTGGAAGTCTAGCTTCCTAAATGGGGTCAGATTTTCTTTTTTAAAAAAATTTATTCTATTGAAGTATAGTTGATTTACAAGATTATGACAATTTCTGCTTTACAATGAAGTGATATTATTTATATGTATATATATACATACACACATTACATACATATATATATATATATATATATACATACACACACACACACACACACACACATATATATATATATTCGTTTTCCATTATGGTTTTTCACAGGATATTGAATACAGTTGTTCCCTGTGCTATACAGTAGGGCCTTGCTGTTTATCCATCTGGGGGTCAACTTTTCTCTAGCTGCTTCCCTGGTGACTCAGATGGTAAAGAATCTGCCTGCAATGCAGGAGACCCGGGTTCGATCCCTGGGTTGGGAAGATCCCCTAGAGAAACAACTGGCAACTCACTCCAGTATTCTTGCCTGGGAAATCTCATGGACAGAGGATCCTGGCAGGCTACAGTTCATGGGGTTGCAAGGAATTGGACACTACTAAGTGACTAACACAAACACAAATAGTTGTAAATGTATTCTGCAAGCAACAAGGCAACTACTAAAGAAATTTTTAAAAGAAATATAATTGATATGAAGAGGGAGAAGAGAAAATGAAATCCTATAAAATGCTCAGTTAAAACAAAACAATGCAGAAAAAGAAAAGGGGTAAAAAAAATAATTTACAAGTACGAGGAATAGAAAATAGTTATAAACAGGTGAATAAATAAAAGAGTTGTGGTTTATCCATTCAATAGCCCTTCATTTAGCAATATAAAGAAACACACTATTGATAGGGAAAAAATATGGATATACCTCAAAATACTAATGCTACGTGAAAGAAGTCAATCTTCCCACTGACTCCAAATATATAATTTCTCTATTTACATAAAATTTTATAAACTAATCTGTAGTGAAGAAAGCAGATGGTTCCCTGAGGACCAGAGAGAGGAGGTGAAGAGAACAGGAGAAAGGGATTACAAAGGAGCATAAAGAAGCTATTAGGAATCAGGAATGTGTTCATTATCTTGATTTTGGTGTTGGTCTCATGGGTGCATGTGTATGTCAAAACTCATGAAATTGTATACTTGAAACAAGTGCCATTTATTGTATGCCAATTGTACTTAAATTTTTTTTTAAGAGCTTACATGAGGAAAGATGCTGAGATGTGAAAAAAGCAGTGAGCTTAGAGGTCTGAGAGGTCTGTAATTAAATTCATGGTTTACTTAGTGCAAGACCTCATGAAACTTTTAAAATCCTTCTCAGTAGAAATGTCCTCCTCTGTAAAATGGATATTGTCTGTATCAGTTAAGATGGTGTTCATATACATCTGAATACTTGACAATGGCTGAAACAGGTAAAGGATGTATTTGTCTCATAAACAGGAACTTTGAGTTTAGGCTGTCCAGAGCTAGCATGGAGGATTGGTGATGTTATTGGGGAGCCAAGATCATCTGGGAAAGACTAGATATCTCTTCGAGAACATTAGAGATACCAGGGGAACATTTCATGAATAGAAAGACACAATAAAGGACAGAAATGGTATGGGCCTAACAAAAACAGAAGATATTAAGAAGAGGTGGCAAGAATACACAGAAGAACTACACAAAAAAGGTCAAGAAGCAACAGTTAGAACCAGACATGAAACAACAGACTGGTTCCAAATTGGGAAAGGACTACATCAAGGCTGTATATTGTCACCCTGTTTATTTAACTTCTATGCAGAATATATCATGCTGGGCTGGATGAAGCCCATACAGAAATGCTGGACTGGATGAAGCACAAGTTGGAATCAAGATTGCTAGGAGAAATATCAGTAACCTCAGATAGACAGATGACACCACCCTTATGGCAGAAAGTGAAGAAGAACTAAAGAGCCTCTTGATGAAAGTGAAAGAGTAGAGTGAAAAAGTTGGCTTAAAACTCAACATTCAAAAAACAAAGATCATGACATCTGGTCTCATCGCTTCATGGTAAATAGATGGGAAAACAATGGAAACAGGGACAGACTTTTTTTTTTCCAGCTCCAAAATCACTGCAGATGGTGACTGCAGCCATGAAATTTAAAGACGCTTACCCTTTGGAAGGAAAGTTATGACCAACATAGACAGCATATTAAAAAGCCGAGACATTACCTTGCCAACAAAGATCTGTCTAGCCAAAGCTGTAGTTTTTCCAGTAGTCATGTATGGATGTGAGAATTGGACCATAAAGAAAGCTGAGTGCCAAAGAATTGATGCTTTCAGACTGTGGTGTTGGAGAAGACTCTTGGGAGTCCCTTGTGCTACAAGGAGATCAAACCAGTCATTCCCAAGGAAATCAATCCTGAATATTAATTGAAAGGCCTGATGCTGAAGCTGAAGCTTCAATACTTTGGCCACCTGATGCAAAGAACTGACTCATTGGAAAGACCCCAATGCTGGGAAAGATTGAAGGCAGGAGGAGAAGGGGATGACTGAGGATGAGATGGCTGGATGGCATCAGGAACTCAGTGGAAATGAGTTTGAGCAAGCTCTGGGAGATGATGCGGGACAGGGAAGCCTGGCATGCTGCAATCCATGGGGTCATAAAGAGTTGGACACCACCGAGTGACTGAACAGCAACAACAAAGGTTATTTTACTGTCCTTCATGATGTCTGCCATTTCTCAGGTACCTTGTGTCCTAGCAGGGAGAGGGAAGGGGCAGAGACACCATCTGCTGACTTCTCCCCATCTTTCATTGGACATAGTTAGTTGCTTGGCTGTCCTGCGCTGAAAAGGGGCCTGGGAAGGCAACTTTTTATTCCTCTAGGCTCTATAGCACAGAAATTAAAGCAATAAGGGTTTGGATTGTGTGTTGAAGGAGATAGACTACAGCATCTACCCCAGGTACACTATGAGTAACTAGCCCAAATTGTCTGTGAGAAGATTTAAGCACACAAGGATAATAATTTGCTTGAAGTACTTGCCTGGTGGTCCAGGGGCTAAGACTCCAACTTCCCTGGTGGTCCAGTGGCTAAGATGCCATGCTTACAATGCAAGGAGGCCTGGGTTAAATTCCTGGTCAGGGAACTAAATCTCACATGCAGCAACTAAGACTCATGCAGCCAAATCAATTAAAATAAATAAATATTTAAAATTTTTTGTTTGAATATTATAACATTGCAGAAAAAAATCATGTTGCTATTTGCTTCTTAATATCCTGAAGGCCTAATCTGACCAGAGTTTTAATCCTCTCAAATTAATGCCAGACTATTCATGGCACCATAATAAATCCTTAGCTATGGGATTTTGCCATGCCAAATTATGCACTGTAGTGAAAAGTGGGTTCATAAACTCTATTGGCTGCCTCAAGTCAATTTCATCTGTTGAACTAATAAGCTTGGAGGCAGATCTCCTACATAGCAATGCTGAACCCCACAGGAAGTATTTCTCACTAGTGATTACTTACTAGCAGAATTCCTAGGAAAACACTTGTCAGATCCCCTGGGAGGTCAGAAAGTCCTCAGATCAGGATATTGGATTAAAATATGATAGTAATATGTATGTAACCATAAGAGGCTCAGTGTCAGTATACAGGCCTTTCTTAACCATCTAATCTAAGGTACCCCTTCACCCTAGTCACACACTTCACCATTAGCACCATTTAATTTTCTTAAACACTACTAAAATTATTTGTTTATTGTCTATGTCTTCCCCTGGCTTTGGAAATTTAATTCCCTATGAGCAAGGACATTTTATGTCTTATTTACATTTATAAATGTAGCATCTTGAAGATGACAGATGTTCTAAATGAACCTCTTCGGTACCTTTTTATCCACTTATATATTTTTATTACTTTAATGTCATAGGGATCACCTAGTATCCACTTCTTGCTCTGTCTCTCAAATATCTTTGACTAAAAGAGTAATTTTTATCTAGATCCTGGGGATGGATTTAGGGAGAATTGTTGAGGTCTGGGTAAAAGAAAATTAGATTCTAAAGAAACAATATTCTAGGCATGTTTCAGTCATATTAAAGCTAATATTTTAGATGCAGAATGCATTGTCTTAGCACGGCTAAGTGACCAAAATGTTGATTGATTTTAAATTTGCACTTAATGCTATTTAAATCGACATATTTCCCATTGTTGTACAGGTTTTTTTTTTTTTTTTTTTTTTTAATATGTTCAGATGAGACAGGATTGTGCTGTGTCATTCACAGGAAAGATATGGGTACCTAAAGCTCAACTGGAAACATGAGAACTCTTAAAGCAGTTTTCTGCAGCCAACAAACTGTCGCCACACACACCCAGCTTCATTATTAATGGGAAAGTTCTTTTTTTAATCTAAAATATTTTGGCACCTTTTATGCTCAGATAGCTATATTTAGTTATTTTTGTGATGTGACTCTTCCTGTCATCTGGTATTAGCACACATCTTAAAGATCATTGTGTTCTGGCACTGGATTGGTTGAAATGGTCCAATAGGAAGAAGACAGACCCACTGCCAGAACACTCTAGGGATCCACTAGAGGACAGCAAAATAGAAACCAAATTTGCCCCTAGAAAGACTGATGTCCTCACAAAAATGAGCTCTAAATAAGATTCCTTAAATGCAAAAAATTCACATTAGATCGGTCGTAAAATAATTTATGCACGAGTATTTTTCCTTTCTTGGAAACACTGGTCCAAGAGCAAAATGAAGACAGATTTGTGTGAATAGCTCTTTTACTAATTGTATAATATGTGGCAATCGATAATTTGCCTCTCTGGTCCTCTTCTATGATACGTGGATTTGTACAAAATGATTCTCAGCATTCTTTTCAACTCTAACATTACATGGTTTTATGATTAATGATTCTATGTAAGTCATTTAAAATCTTTTTGATTAGGCTATTATATTATTTACTCAACTGTGACTTAACATTAATGGAGATTCTGTTTGGGTATTCCCAAACTGTTATTTCATGGAAAACTTAGGTCCCTGATTTGCTCTCATTTACCTTCTTAATAAAATTACACTTCTGTCCCCAAATTGTTACTTGTATATAATCTAGTGACAATCGTGGTTATAATTTTTTCTGGAATAAATTTTATGATTTGAGCCATCAATGCAATCTGTTAGTATTAAAAAAAAAACAAACCATGATGGTATTGTAAATACCCAGATTGTTCTCAGTTTCCATTTATTAATATTTTCCTTTAAAAGTACTACATATGTGATCTCAGTATTAGTCACTGTACCAAAATTCTAAATGATTAAGAAGGTTTTATATATATTATATACCTGGGTCAAGGAAAACCATTCAATATCACAGTTATCCAAGTCTATGCCCCAACCAGTAATGCTGAAGAAGCTGAAGTTGAACAGTTTTATGAAGACCTACAAGATCTTTTACAACTAACACCCAAAAAAGATGTCCTTTTCATTATAGGGGACTGGAATGCTAAAGTAGGAAGTCAAGAAACACCTGGAGTCACAGGCAAATTTGGCCTTGGAATGCGGAATGAAGCAGGGCAAAGACTAATAGAGTTTTGCCAAGAAAATGCACTGGTCATAGCAAACACCCTCTTCCAACAACACAAGAGAAGACTCTACACGTGGACATCACCAGATGGTCAACACC
>SJYT01080152.1:0-69544 GCA_006410635.1 Cephalophus harveyi | reverse complement strand
AAGGAGATCAACCCTGGGATTTCTTTGGAAGGAATGATGCTAAAGCTGAAACTCCAGTACTTTGGCCACCTCATGCGAAGAGTTGACTCATTGGAAAAGACTCTGATGCTGGGAGTGATTGGGGGCGGGAGGAGAAGGGGACGACCGAGGATGAGATGGCTGGATGGCATCACTGACTCGATGGATGTGAGTCTGAGTGATCTCCGAGAGATGGTGATGAACAGGGAGGCCTGGCGTGCTGCAATTCATGGGGTCGCAAAGAGTCGGACACGACTGAACGACTGAACTGAACTGATACCTGGGTCTCCTTCATTGCAGGTGAATTCTTTACTGTCTGAGCCACCAAGGAAGCCATATATATATATATATATATTTGTTTTTTTTTCTTCTTAAAGCATTGGTTTGAAGACCAAGGAAACAGTGACTGTGAGTAGATAAAAGAACGTGTTAAAGATATGAACTACTGTGATGTCATCAATCATTTAGTCAATCAATCACTTTGAGCTTCCCGATGTGACTGATTTTGACAGTCAATGAATTCACACTCTTCACATTTGTTCAATGAATGTCATTATAAATATCTATCATAATAACCCATCTTCAGTTTATGCCTGAGCTATTATTAAAACTGAAACTCTTTTCTAAATAGCATTTTTCATGAGCACCAATGGATAAAACTGTCAGCAGCTTAGTAAAAGCAGAAACCATTTCCAAACCCAGACTGATAATGTAGTCATATTTAACAGTACACTCTTGTTTAAATATTTTCAGCCCTCATTTAGGATACATTTTCCTCCTATATGCATAAGGAAGTAATATGCCTGGCTGGCGATGAATATGAGGGATGAAAGAAAATCATCCTTTAAAACACAGTAAACCTATTATTGGGCTTCCCTGGTGGCTCAGTGGTAAAGAATCTGCCCATAATGCAGCAGATGTGGGTTCGGTCCCTGGGTTGGGAAGGTCCCTTGGAGAAAGAAGTGGCAATCCACTCCAATATTCTTGCCTGGAAAATTTTATGGACAGGGGAGCTTGGTGGGCTATAGTCCATGGGGTTCCAAGAGTCAGACAAAACCTAGTGACTTTAAAAAAAAAAGTGAAGTTCGCACAGTCATGCCCAACTCCTTGTGACCCCATGGCCTACACTGTCCATGGAATTCGCCAGGCCAAAATACTGGAGTGGGTAACCATTTCCTTCTCTAGGGGATCCTGCCAACTCAGGGATCGAGCCCAGGTCTCCCACATTGCAGGTGGATTCTTTTATCAGCTGAGCCACCAGGGAAGTCCAAGTGACTATACCACCACACAAAACCCATTATTACCATCAGAAGCCAGAGGAGGAAGAATACCATTATAGGTCCTCTTGACTCTGCTCTAGCACACTAGCTCACCTGGTGCCAATAGGACTAGTACCCCTTTTTTCTATGACTCCGAGGTCCTTAGTTTCCACCTCAGTCGATCGTAGACCCAGCTCATCTCACTGCCTGATGTCAGCAGGTTGAGATGATAAATCACTCATTTTAATGTATTTGCTTTTCTACTGGAGGGTGAGAAATGTGAGGAGACCTCAGCCTTGGAGTCAACAATTTCAGATATAAGTTGCAGTTTCACAACACTAGTAAGATAAGCTTTTCAGACATTGTAGTATTACTTATACAGCTTAATGAGGAAAATACTGATAACTTAGGTGCAAATTCTGCTTGTCTTTATTCTGTACCTCCATACTCTCATCTGTAAAATGGGATAGCCATACCAGTTTTTAAGGTTGTTTTAAGAATTAAATAAGCTGATATTTGTAAAACTATTACAATTATTATTTAAGCTCAGAATATTAAAATGTTTCAATTCTTCCTTTGTTTTTCCAAGAGGTAGGCAAGAGTACTAGACTGGAGTTCCTACTAACAGTTCACTGTTGACCTTTAACAAGTCAGTTTCTCTCTCTCCATCTCATTTTCTTGATCAAGGTCTAAAACAGTGCTTCAAAAGTAATTCATGTTCTAAGATGGTTTCAATGGATGTTGTAGAATGAACCAACCTCAAAATGAGGATATTGGAGCAAACAGACCATCAGGAAACCCTCTAAATTTAATACTTCTTGTGATTCATCATCTCTCAATAAGACCCTGGGTAACACAAGAAATGCCATTGGTTATCCACATTGGGAAACACCTCTGCAAAACTCCATACTGTTTATTGAAAAAGAATGTTGACAGTATATACACAAAATATCCACATAGACAAGTGTGTGTGTGTTAGTCACAGTTGTGTCTGACTCTGCAACCCCTTGGACTGTAGCCTGCAGGCTCTTTTGTCTGTGGAATTCCCCAGGCAAGTATACTGGGGGGTAACATTGTCTTCTTCAGGGGATCTTCCTGATCCATTGCAGGCAGATTCTTTACAGTCTGAGCTACCAGGGAAGCCCCCTCATAGCCAAAGCTATGCTTTTTACAATAGTCATGTATGGATGTGAGAGTTGGATCATAAAGGCTGAGCACCAAAAAGTTGAGGCTTTTGAATTGTGGTGCTGGAGAAGACTCTTGAGAGTCCCTTGGAGAGCAAGGAGATCAACCCAGTCAATCTCGAAGAAAATCAACCCTGAATATTCATTTAAAGCACCAATGCTGAAGCTGAGAAGGAAATGGCAACCCACTCCAGTGTTCTTGCCTGGAGAATCCCAGGGACGGGGGAGCCTGGTGGGCTGCCGTCTGTGGGGTCACACAGAGTCGGACACGACTGAAGTGACTTAGCAGTAGCAGTAGCTGAAGCTGAAACTCTAATACTTTGGCCACATGATGCAAAGAGCCAACTCAGTGGGAAAGACCCTGGTGTGAAAGATTGAGGGCAAAAGGAGAAGGGGCTGACAGAGGATGAAGATGGTTGAATGGCATCATTGACTCAATGGACATGAATTTGAGCAAACTCTGGGAGATAATGAAGGACAGGGAAGCCTGGAGTGCTACAATCCGTGAGATCGCAAAGACTGCGACACTATTTAGCGACTGAACAACACAAAATATAGCATCCTTTATCATGGTAATTAATCCAATATCATCTCTGCCAATACTGGACCTGAGTAAACAAAGACCTGAGCAGAAGAATGAAAACACATTTATTTTGTACAAAGCGGCTTCAGTGTCCGAGAGGCCCCGCGGCAGAGCGCGCCCTCAGAGGAGCAGGAGGGGGCCCAGCAGCAGCTCGCCCTGGCCCAGCGGGCGGCCCCGCTGCAGCCCGCGGCCCCGGTTCTCGGCCTTGACGCGCACGGCCAGGCGGCGCACCTCGTCCTCCGAGAGCCCGTCCAAGCACAAGTCCTGCTCCAAGACGGCCCTGCGGCTCCGCCGGACCACGGCGCCCCGCGGCTTCAGGACGAAGCTGATCCGGCAGCCTACGGGGGCGCGGGGCTGGGCTGCTCCTCCAGCCGGGCCCTCGGCACGGAGCAACCGGACACGGAGGCGCCCGCTGGCCCTACTGTACTCAGCGGCCAGGCGCAGGGCGCCCCCCGCGCGGCCCAGAGTGACGGTGCCCTCGGCCTCCAGGCGCTCGGGACGCGGGTTGGGAGTTGGCGAGGAGGACGCGCCGGGGGCCCGCGCCGGGGATCCGGAGCCGGAGGGGCCCTCGTTCTCGTCCTCGTCGTCTCCGTCCCCGCTGGAAACAGAGCAGGCGCGGGCCAGGTCTCGGTTCCTCTGGGTCCGCAGCACGCGGCGCAGCATCTCCTTGGAAGCGCGCAGGAAGCGGCGGCAGCGGGGCCCGGGGCCGAGCGGGTCCAGGAGGGAGCCACTGCGGGCCTCGCGGGGCGCAATGGGCGCTCTCGTCCGGGGAGCGAGGGGGGCGTCTCCGCCGCCGCCCCCGTACGTGTGGGCCCGGGGACGGGGCGCGGGCGGGAGCGCGGCGGCGCCCGGGCCCCCGAGGAAGAGCGACTCCCTGCGGCGGGTGTGCGGGCTCTCGAGCAGCGCGCAGAAGCCGTAGGCAGTGCGCGCCCGGGGCAGGTGCTGCAGCGAGAGTGCGGCCTGCGAGCGCGGGTCCCAGTCTGTGCGCCCCGCGCCGTCGTCAGTCCCTGCTTGTTCGCCCCAGGAGTCTCGGATTGCAGTCAGAGTCGGGCAGGGCACGAGTCGTGGGGGGATGCAGAACTCGGGGATGCGGTCCGGGGTGAGCACGTTTGGGCACCCGGCGGGCGTGAGGGCCGTGGCTCGGCTGGCTCCATCCTGGTAAAGCCGGTTTCTGCCCCGCAGGAGGCGCTCGGGTCCCAAGAGGAGCCGCTCCAGGCACCGCCTCAGGCAGCAGGTGCCGGTTCCTGAGGAAGCTCTGCTGGAGCTGGTCATCCTGCAAAGCACAAGCACACAGGGATCTCAGAGTGAGCTCTGCAGGGCGCAGGAGCTCCGGTCTCCGGTCTCTTCTACTTACGGGGTGCCTCCTCCTGCCTCCCTTGGAACCAGGCAAACTGCCCCTCACGCTGCTATTGCAGATGTTTCAGTGTTTCTCTGATATCTTCTCTATTCCTCAGTGGTGTACACTTTGGGTTTGTTGCCTTAATCTAGAGCTGCCCTCGCTGTTCTAAGGCAGAGCTTTTCAACATGTTTGCCTCGCGTTGTCCTTGGTGCCAAGAAGCACTATGCTTGTGCAGTGGTTTCCTGAACCCTTGGATTATTGCATTCTAATCCTCAGATTTAAAATAATAATTATCCTTTCTAGGATATTCGGCTTGCTCCCCGCTTTTAAGCTCAAAGCGCCTCAGACGAGTCCCTGGGAGAGTTAAGCAAGGCTATGGCTTCTCCTAATATACCTGGGGTCCAGCGCCATATAGGTCTCCGCACCGTTCTGCCTGGGGCACCAAACTGTAGAGGTGCACGGCCTCTGGGGAGATCAAAGTTCCTGCTGCGGGGTTCACTAAAGTTTAAAGGCTGTCGGCCTGAACCTTTATACCTGAGGCCTGGGAAGCCCGCCAATGGGCGGGCCGGATTGGCACTGCTAGGTAACCTGACGCCAAGCCTTCCAACTTTCGCTCTGCCACGTGGCTGGATCCGCAGTGCAAATTCTAGACATTCAGTTCTAAATGGGGGTGCTTCTGTGTACTTATGTGCAAAAGAGGGCTCAGTCTTTACTATATGGCAAAGTCATTGTGAGGATCAATCGGCATACTGAATTGAATCACAGAAGCTCTCTATACCTACCATGAAGAGGATACAAAAGTCGAGTTTGTCTCATTCTTAGTTAATATTCTCCCCTAAATCCAGCCTTTAGTCTGCCCAGGTTTCAAAGTTCCCTACCTGCCTTCTGGCTTTCTGTCTGATTTTAAATCATTTTCCTTTGTTGACTACAAACCACTGTGTGTACAGGGAACCTTATAGGTTGCTGGAAATATTCTGCATCTTGATCTGGGTGGGGTTACTGGGTTGTATTCATATGTAAAAAGATAATCTAGCATGCATTTAAGATTAGATACAAGATTATATGTTTTATACCTCAGTTTAAAAAATAACAACCAACTTCTTAAACCTTGTGTGCTGATTTTTAAATTGGGAAATTATATTCCTGCACACATCTGGGCTGTTGGACCCATCCTTTGGAGGCAGCCTAACCACATCTGGCCTTTCTAGACTGTGCTCACCTGAGAGATCGTTTCCTTCCTTTGAAAACTGGCCTAAATTCACTTTCTAAGCGCCTTCTTCCAGTCGCTTAGGATGAAAGCAGTCTGAGGTGTTTTGTCTGGGTGTATGTTATTTCTAGGCTTCCTTGGTGGCTCCGTGGTAAAGAATCTCCCTGCGAAGCAGGAGATGCACATACCATCCTTAGGGAGATGCACGTACCATCCTTAGGTCAGGCAGGTCTCCCGGAGAAGGAAATGGCAACCCACTCCAGTATTCTT
The DNA here is from genome assembly GCA_006410635.1 of Cephalophus harveyi. Taxonomy (NCBI): domain Eukaryota; kingdom Metazoa; phylum Chordata; class Mammalia; order Artiodactyla; family Bovidae; genus Cephalophus; species Cephalophus harveyi. The sequence continues at coordinate 63,684 of SJYT01080152.1, read as the reverse complement.
GCCTGGAAATCCCATGGACAGAGAAGTCTGATGAACTTCAGTTCGTGGGGTCTCAAAAGACCCCGTGCAGTTGTCTAAGACAACTAAGAAAAGAATCAGACAACTCACAAAACAGTCAGACAAAGCAAGAGAGTCAGACTTAACAATAAACAGCAACATGCTATTTATGCTAAAGATTGAGTTCAGTCTCTCAGTCATGTCTGGCTCTTTGTGACCCCATGGACTGCAGCATGCCAGGCATCCCTGTCCATCACCAACTCCCGGAACTTACTCAAACTCATGTCCATAGAGCCGGTCATGCCATCCAACCATCTCACCCTCTGTTGTCCCCTTCTCCTCCTGCCTTCAATCTTTCCCAGCATCAGGGTCTTTTCCATTGAGTTGGTTCTTCACATCAAGTGGCCAAAGTATTGGAGTTTCAGCTTCAGCATAAGTCCTTCCAGTGAATATTCAGGACTGATTTCCTTCAGGATTGACTGGTTGGATCTCCTTGCAGTCCAAGGGACTTTTGAGATTCTTCTCCAACACCACAGTTCAAAAGCATCAATTCTTCAGTGCTCAGCTTTCTTTATAGTCCAACTCTCACTTCCATACATGACTACTGGAAAAACCAAAGCTTTGACTAGATGAACCTTTGTTGGTAAAGTAATGTCTCTGCTTTTTAATATGATTTCTGCTGCTGCTGCTGCTGCTAAGTCGCTTCAGTCGTGTCCGACTCTGTGCGACCCCATAGACAGGAGCCCAACAGGCTCCCCTGTCCCTGGGATTCTCCAGGCAAGAACACTGGAGTGGGTTGCCATTTCCTTCTCCATTGTGTGAAAGCGAAAAGTGAAGTGAAGTCGCTCAGTCGCATCCGACTTCCAGCGACCCCATGGACTGCAGCCTACCAGGCTCCTCCATCCATGGGATTTTCTAGGCAAGAGTACTGGAGTGGCTTGCTATTGCCTTCTCCGAATATGCTGTCTAGGTTGGTCATAACTTTTCTTCCAGAGAGCAAGCATCTTTCAATTTCATGGCTACAGTCACTATCTGCAGTGATTTTGGAGCCCCCCAAATAAAGTCCGTCACTCTTTCCACTGTTTCCCCATCTATTTGCCATGAAGTGATGGGACCAGATACCATGATCTTAGTTTTCTGAATGTTGAATTTTAATCCAACTTTTTCACACTTCTCTTTCACTTTCAACAAGAGGCTCTTTAGTTCTGCACTTTCTACTCTAAGTGGTGTTATCTGCATATCTGAGGTTATTGATATTTCTCCCAGCAATCTTGATTCCAGCTTGTGCTTCATCCAGTCCAGCATTTCTCATGATGTACTCTGTGTATAAGTTAAATCAGCAGGGTGACAGTATACTCCCTTGACATACTCCTTTCCCAATTTGCAACCAGTCTGCTGTTCCATGTCCAGTTCTAACTGTTGCTTCTTGACCTGCTTACAGATATCTCAGGAGACAGGTCAGGTGGTCTGATACTCCCATCTCTTTAAGAATTTTCTACAGTTTGTTGCGATCCACACAGTCAAAGGCTTTGGCATGGTCAATAATGCAGAAATAGATTTTTCCTGGAACTCTCTTGCTTTTTCGATGATCCACTGGACGTTGGCAATTTGATTTCTGGTTCCTCTGCTTTTTCTAAATCCAGCTTGAATATCTGGAAGTTCTCAGTTCACGTACTATTGAAGTCTGGCTTGGAGAATTTTGAGCATTACTTTGCTAGCGTGTGAGATGAGTGTAATTGTGCTGTAGTTTGAGCATTCTTTGGCATTGCCTTTCTTTGGGACTGGAATGAAAACTGACCTTTTTCAGTCCTGTGGCCACTGTTGAGTTTTCCAAATTTGCTGGCATATTGAGTGCAGCACTTTCACAGCATCATCTTCTAGGATTTCAAATAGTTCAACTGGAATTCCATCACCTCCACTAGCTTTGTTTGTAGCAATGCTTCCTAAGGCCCACTTGACTTCGCACTCCAGGATAACTGGCTCTAGGTGACTGATCACACCATCANACTGTTGAGTTTTCCAAATTTGCTGGCATATTGAGTGCAGCACTTTCACAGCATCATCTTCTAGGATTTCAAATAGTTCAACTGGAATTCCATCACCTCCACTAGCTTTGTTTGTAGCAATGCTTCCTAAGGCCCACTTGACTTCGCACTCCAGGATTACTGGCTCTAGGTGACTGATCACACCATCATGATTATCTGGGTCGTGAACATTTTTTTTGTATAGTTCTTCTGTGTATTTTTGCCACCTCTTCTTAATGTCTTCTGCTTCTATTAAGTCCATACCATTTCTGTCCTTTAGTATGCCCATCTTTGCATGAAATTTTCCCTTGGTATCTCTAATTTTCTTGAAGAGATCTCTTCAAGAGAGATCTTTCCCATTCTATTATTTTCTTTTATTTCTTTGCATTGATCACTGAGGAAGGCTTTCTTATGTCTCCTTGCTATACTTTGGAACTCTGCATTCAGATGGGTATATCTTTCCTTTTCTCCTGCCTTTCACTTCTCTTCTTTTCATAGCTATTTGTAAGGCCTCCTCAGACAATCATTTTGCCTTTTTTTGTTTCTTTTTCTTGTGGATGGTCTTGATCACTGTCTCCTGTACAATATCACAAATCTCCATCCATAGTTCTTCAGGCACTCTATCAGATCTAGTCCCTTGAATCTATTTCTCACTTCCATTGTATAATCGTAAGGGATTTGATTTAGGTCATACCTGAATGGTCTAGTGGTTTTCCCTACTTTCATCAATTTAAGTATGAATTTGGCAATAAGGAGTTCATGATCTGAGCCACAGTCAGCTCCCAGTCTTGTTTTTCCTGACTTAGATCTTCTCCATCTTCAGCTGCAAGGAATATAATCAGTCTGATTTCCATATTGAGCATCTGGTAATGTCCATGTGTAGAGTCATGTCTTTTGTTGGAAGAGGGTGTTTGCTATGACCAGTGCATTCTCTTGGCAAAACTATTAGCCTTTGCCCTACTTCATGCTGTACTCCAAGGCCAAATTTGCCTGTTACTCCAGGTGTTTTTTGACTTCCTACTTTTGCATTCCAGTCCCCTATAATGAAAAGGACGTCTTTTTGGGGTGTTAGTTCTAGAAGGTCTTATAGGTCTTCATAGAACCATTCAACTTCAACTTCTTCAGCATTACTGTTTGGGGCATAGACTTGGATTACTGTGCTATTGAATGGTTTGCCTTGGAAACGAACAGAGATCATCCTGTTATTTTTGAAATTCCACCCAAGCACTGCATTTCAGACTCTTTTGTTGACTATAATGGCTACTCCATTTCTTCTAAGGGATTCCTGCCCAGAGTAGTAGATATAATGGTCATCTGAGTTAAATTCACCCATTCCAGTCCATTTTAGTTCACTGATTCCTAAAATGTTGATGCTCACTCTTGCCATCTCCTGTTTGATCACTTCCAATTTGTCTTGATTCATGTACCTATCATTCCAGGTTCCTATGCAATACTGCTCTTTACAGCATTGGGCTTAATTCCATCACCAGTCATATCCACAGCTGGGTGTTGTTTTTGCTTTGGCTCCTTCTCTTCATACTTTATGAAGTTATTTCTCAACTGATCTCCAGTAGCATATTGGGGAGTTCATCTTTCAGTGTCCTTTCTTTTTGCCTTTTCATACTGTTCATGGGGTTCTCAAGGCAAGAATACTGAAGTGGCTTGCCATTCCCTTCTCCAGTGGACCACGTTTTTTCAGAACTCTCAACCATGACCTGTCTGTCTTGGGTGGCCCTAAACAGCATGGCTCATAGTTTCACTGAGTTAGACAAGGTGGCTGTGTGGCACTGGAGTGACTTTGAGGAGATACTCCATGTCCAAGGGCAAAGGAGAAGCCCCAGCAAGACAGTAGGAGGGGTGAAATAGCATTTAGAATCAAACCCCATACCCACCAGAGACACTCAGAGGGCTCAAACAAACCTTGTGTGCACCAGGACCCAGAGACCCCACAGAGACTGAGCCAGAACTGTGTTTGAGTGTCTCCTGCAGGTACGGGTCAGCATTGGATTGCTGCAGCGGCAGGGACTCTGGGTGCAGTAAACCTTGGTATGTCTTAAGCCCTCTTGGAAGAGGTCACCAAATACCCCACCGTAGAGCCACCAGAACTTACACAGGACTGGGAAACAGACTCTTGGAGGGCACAAATAAAATCTTATGCACACCAGGACCCAGGAGAAAGGAGCAGTGACCCCACAAGAGACTGACCCAGACTTGCCTGTGAGTGTCCAGGAGTCTCCAGTGGAGGTGTGGGTCGGTGGTGGCTTGCTGCAGGGTTGGGGGCACTGAGTGTGGCATGAGACCTTTCAAGGAGCTCACCATTATCTTTATTACTTCCACCATAGTTTGGCCTCAGGTCAAATAACAGGGAGGGAATACAGTTGTGGGTCGGCGGTGGCTTGCTGCAGGGTTGGGGGCACTGAGTGTGGCATGAGACCTTTCAAGGAGCTCACCATTATCTTTATTACTTCCACCATAGTTTGGCCTCAGGTCAAATAACAGGGAGGGAATACAGCCCCGCCCATTGACAGAAAATTAAGGATTTACTGAGCATGGCCCCGCCCATTAGAACAAGACCCAGTTTCCCTCTCAGTCAGTCTCTCCCATCAGGAAGCTTCCATAAGCCTCTTATTCTTCTCCATCAGAGGGTAATGGGATTAGTGAACTTAAAGACCCAGGAGAACTGCCTTGCCCCTTTTGGTAGTAATAATACCCATCTATCTATTGTTCTTGTTCTTGTTTATTTGCTAAGTTGTGGCCAACTTTCTGCAACGCCATGGACACTAACCTCCAAGGCTCCTCTGTCCGTGAGATTTCCCAGGCAAGAATACTGGAGTGAGTTGCCATTTCCTTCTCCCAGGGAACTTCCCTACCCAGGGATCGAACCAGCGTCTCCTGTGTCTCCAGCATTGCAGGAGGACTCTTTACCACTGAGCCACCAGGGAAGACCATACGATAAGATAATGCAGATGAAAAGTTTAGCATACAGCCTGATATACACAATGTCAGATATTTATTGTTAGTACAGAGGAGAGCAAATGTTCATTAGTTCATTTATTCATTCAAAGTGATATTTGCTGGATGCATCCTGGCTTCCAGCTACTATGCTAGGCAGGTAGATCCTGCTGTACAAGATCATATTAGCTATGCACTTCTGTCAGAAGAGGAGTGAAATAATGAGGGTGGCATATTTGAACTTTGCTTGGCTGAGGCAGAAATGAGAAGAGACTATTGAACACTGTTTATATATCTAGCCTGGGGGCAGAGTTGGTACGTCCTTGAGTTTGCCGTGCCCTTGACTACTACTTCTTTGTCTTTACTTGAGATCCACTCCTGGCCAAATTTCTTCTTGTTGTTGTCCAGTCGCTAGGTCATGTCCGACTCTTTGCGACCCCATAGACTGCAGCATGCCAGGCCTCCCTGTCCTTCACTATTTCCCTGAGTTTGCTCAAACTCATATCCACTGAATCAGTGATGCCATCCAACCATCTCATCCTCTGTTGTCCCCTTCTTTTCCTGCCTTCAATCTTTCCCAGCATCAGGGTCTTTTCCAATGAGTTGGCTCTTCACATCAGGTAGCCAAAGTAAGGTCACTTGACTTCACACTCCAAGACATCTGGCTCTAGGTGAGTGATCATACCATCATGGTTATTCGGATCATTAAGAACTTTCTTGTATAATTCTTTTGTGTATTCTTGCCACATCTTCTTAATCTCTTAAGCTTCTGTTAGGTCCTTACCATTTCTGTCCTTTATTGTGCACATCTTTGCACTAAATGTTCCCTTGGTATCTTTAATTTTCTTGAAGAGATCTCTAGTCTTTCCTATTCCATTTTGTTCCTCTATTTCTTTACATTGTTCACTTAAGAAGGCTTTCTTATCTCTCCTTGCTATTCTTTGGAACTCTGCATTCAAATGGGTATATCTTTCCTTTTCTCCTTTGCTTTTGACTTCTCTTCTTTTCTCAGCTATTTGTAAGGCCTCCTCAGATAACCATTGTGCCTTCTTGCATTTCTTTTTCTTAGGAATGGTTTTGACCACCGCCTCCTATAGAATATTATGAACCTCCATCCACTGTTGTTGATCACGCACTCAGTAATGTCTGACTCTTTGCGACCCCGTGTACTGCACCATGCCAGGCTTCCCTGTCCTTCATTATCTCCCAGAGCTTGCTCAAACTCATGTCCATTGAGTTGCTGATGCCATCCAACCATCTCATCCTCTGTCATCCCCTTTTGCTCCTGACCTCAATCTTTCCCAGCATCAGGGTCTTTTCTAATGAGTCAGCCCTTCATATTAGGTAGCCAAAGAGTTGGAGCTTCAGCTCAGCGTCAGTTCTTTCAATGAATATACAGGACTGATTTCCTTCAGGATTGACTGGTTGGATCTCCTTGCAGTCCAAGGGACTCTCAAGAGTCTTCTCCAACACCACAGTTCAAAAGCACCAATTCTTCAGTGCTCACCCTTCTTTTTGGTTCAACTCTCACATCCATACATGACTACTGGAAAAATCATAGCTTTGACTATATAGACCTTTGTTGGCAAAATAATGTCTCTGCTTTTTAATATACTGTCTAGGTTTGTCATATTTTTTCTTCCAAGGAGCAACTGCCTTTTAATTTTGTGGCTGAAGTCTCTATCTGCAGTGATTTTGGAACCCAAGAAGTCTGTCACTGTTTCCATTGTTTCCCCATCTATTTGACATGAAGTGATGGGACCAGATGCCATGATCTTAGTTTTTTGAATGTTGAGTTTTAAGCCAGGTTTTTCACTCTCCTCTTTTACCTTCATCAAGAGACTCTTTAGTTCCTCTTCATTTTCTGCCAAAGGGTGATGTCATCTGCATACCTGACATTATTGATATTTCTCCCAGCAATCTTGATTCCAGCTTCTGCTTCATCCAACATGGCATTTCTCATGATGTACTCTGCACATAAGTTAAATAAGCAGGGTGACAATATACTCCCTTCACATATTCTTTTCCCAATTTGAACAGGTCAGTTGTCCCATGTCCAGTTCTGACTGTTGCTTCTTGATCTGCATACAGGTTTTGAAGGAGGCAGATAAGGTGGTCTGGAATTCCCATCTCTTGAATTTTCTATAGTGGGTTGTGATCCACACAGTCAAAGGATTTAGCATAGTCAATGAAGCAGAAATAGATGTTTTTCTGGAATTCTCTTGCTTTTTCTATGATGCAGCAGATGTTGGCAATTTGATATCTGCTTCCTCTGCCTTTTCTAAATCCAGCTTGAATATCTGGAAGTTCTCAGTTCACATACTATTGAAGCCTGGCTTGGAGAATTTTGAGCGTTATTTTGCTAGCGTATGAAATGAGTGCAATTGTGCAGTAGTTTGAACATTCTTTGGCATTGCCCTTCTTTGGGACTGGAATGAAAACTGACCTTTTTCAGTCCTGTGGCCACTGTTGAGTTTTCCAAATTTGCTGGCATATTGAATGTAGCACTTTCACAGCATCATCTTTTAGGATTTGAAATAGCTCACCTGGAATTCCATCACCTCCACTAGCTTTGTTCATAGTGATGCTTCCTAAGACTCACTTGACTTCACACTCCAGAATGACTGGCTCTCAGTGAGTGATCACACCATTGTGGTTATCTGGGTCATTAAGATCTTTTTTTTGCATAGTTCTTCTGTTCTTGAATCTATTTGTCACTTCTACTATATAATTACAAGGGATTTGATATAGGTCATACTTGAATGGTCTAGTGGTTTTCCCTACTTTCTTCAGTTTAAGTCTGAATTTTGCAATAAGGAGCTCATGATCTGAGCCACAGTCTGCTCCCAGTCTTCTTTTTGCTGACTGTATAGAGTTCTCCACATTTGACTTCAGAGAATATAATCAGTCTGATTTCAGTATTGACCACCTGGTGATGTCCATGTGTAGATTCCCCTTTTGTGTTGTTGGAAGTGGGTGTTTGCTGTGACCAGTGCATTCTCTTGGCAAAAGTCTGTTAGCCTTTGCCCTGCTTCATTTTGTACTCCAAGGCAAAACTTACCTGTTATTCCAGGTATTTCTTGACTTCCTACTTTTGCATTCCAGTGCCATATAAGGAAAAGGACATCTCTTTTGGGTGTTAGTTTTAGAAGGTCTTGTAGTTCTTCATAGAACTGTTGGACTTCAGCTTCTTCAGCATCAGTGGTTGGGGCATAGCCTTGGATTACTGTGATATTGAATAGTTTGCCTTGGAAACGAATAGAGATCATCCTGTCATTTTTCAGATTTCACTCAAGTACTGCATTTCAGATTCTTTTGTTGAGTATGAGGGCTACTCCATTCCTTCTAAGTGATTCTTGCCCACAGTAGTAGATACAGTGGTCATCTGAGTTAAGTTTGCCCATTCCGTCCATTTTAGTTCACTGATTCCTAAAATGTAGGTATTCACTTGTGCCATTTCCTGTTGACCACATCCAATTTACCTTGATTCATGGACCTAACATTCCAGGTTCCTATGCAATACTGTTCTTTACAGCATCAGAATATACTTTCACCACCAGTGAAAGTGAAAGTCTCTCCATCAAGTCTGACTCTTTGCGACACCATGGACTGTACAGTCCATGAATTCTCCAGGCTAGAGTATTGGAGTGGGTAGCCTTTCCCTTCTCCAGGGGATCTTCCCAACCGAGGGACTAAACCCAAGTGTCCTGTACTACAGGCAGATTCTTTACCAACTGAGCTATCAGGGAAGCCCTTCACCACCAGACAAATCCACAACTGGGGGTCCTTTCCACTTTGGCTCAGCTTCTTCATTCATTTTGGAGCTGTTTCTCCACTCTTTCTCATTAGCACACTGGGCACCTACTGACCTGGTGGGCTCATCTTTCAGTTTCATATCTTTTTGCTTTTTCATGCTGTTCATGGATTTCTCAAGGCAAGAATTCTGAAGTGGTTTGCCATTCCCTTCCAATGGACCACGTTTTGTCAGAACTCTCCACCATGTCCCATCTGTCTTGGGTGACCCTGCACTGTGTGACTCATAGCTTCACTGAGTTACACAAGGCTGTGATCCACGTGATCGTTTTGGTTAGTTTTCCTTGATTGTGGTTTTCACTCTGGAGGTCATGTGATTATAGTTCTTGCTTCTTCTGTCTGCCCTCTGATAAATGAGAATAAGAGGCTAATGCAAGCTTTCTGTTGGGAGAGATTGGCTGGGGAAAACTGGATCTTGCTCTGGTAGACAAGGCCATTCTCAGTAAATCTTTAACCCAACTTTCTGCTGATGGGTGGCACTGTGCTCCCTCACTGTAGTCTGACCTGAGGTGGCCCAGAAGTTGAACATGCAGTCTCTGCGTGCTTAGTCGCTCAGCTGTGTCCAGCTCTTTTCGACCCCATGGACCCTACACAGTCTGCCAGGATCCTCTGTCCATGGGTATTATGCAGGCAAGAATACTGGAGTGGGTTGCCATGTCCTACTCCAGGGGATTTTCCCAACCCAAGGATTGAACCCAGGTCTCCCACATTGCATGCAGTCTCTATGGTAGGGCTAATGACGACCTCCTCCAAGAGGACTTAGGCCATTCCTCTTAGGCCTTCTGTGCTTCTGGCCCTGTAGCAGGCCATTGTTGACCCACACTTCTGCAGACCCTTCAACACTCAGTCTCTTGTGGGGGTCACTGCTCCTTTCTTCTGTTTCCTGGTGCACACCAGGTTTTGCTTGTGCACTCCAAGCGTCTCTGGAGGGTAGAGGTTTGATTTTAACATGATTGCTCCCATTCTGGAGAAGGCAATGGCAACCCACTCCAGTACTCTTGCCTGGAAAATCCCATGGATGGAGGAGCCTGGTAGGCTGCAGTCCATGGGGTTGCAAAGAGTTGGACATGACTGAACGACTTCACTTTCACTTTTCACTTTCATGCATTGGAGAAGGAAATGGCAACCCACTCCAGTGTTCTTGCCTGGAGAATCCCAGGTACGGTGGAGCCTGGTAGGCTGCCATCTATGGGGTTGCACAGAGTTGGACACCACTGAAGTGAGTTAGCAGCAGCAACAGCTCCCCTTCTAATGTCACGTTACAGCTTTTCCTTTGTCCTTGGATGTGGGCTATCTTTTTTTTTTTTTGCCTTGGGTCACTGTTAAACCTATGGGAGAATGTTTACTAATTATACAGTTAAGGGTCACGTGATTGTGTTTTGACTCATCTTTTCTCAGGAGGCAAGATGCTGTTAGCTCTGCAAATGAGAGCCCAGAGAGCCCTGGATTGAAATAGTGAGGCTCACAATCTGAGAAGCTGTCTGAGAAGTGGTTAAGCAAAGCTGTGTTGTGGAGGGAGAGATGAATTAGTGGCAAAGAAACATAGACTTTGGAGTTATCTATCCTCGGTTCAAATATTATGCAGCTTTTTAACTATGGAACTGTGGGCAAGTAAATTAACTTCTCTGAGTTGAAGTTGTATAATGGCGGTTACAAGGCCTACCACACATGATCATTGTGAGGGTTAAATGCATGAAACACCTGGTACATAGTAAGTGTTGGCTATCACTTAGCAGTTATTATATGAGTCTGTTTGATTAAGGATTAGGTGATTCACACATGGATTCCCTTAAAAACATTTCTCTTTCTGGCCAAGCCAAGTAGATTTTCTTTGTTTTTTATTAATAAATCACCTTCTTCAGTAACACTTTGGAAACATTTCCTATATAAGATGTCTTGAAAACAGCAGAAACATGCCCTTGCATGGCCGGTCCCCGTGACCACATTAAGCCTAATGTTTTACTTACCTCGGAAGCATGATCCATGAAGTACTCGGGTGGTTTGTCTAACAGGATGAGGCTCTGTTTATGGAACACCCAAATCTATTCAGAGGAAGACTGTCATTATCCGAGCTCACAGCTATGGGAACCTTCAGTGATGGAGCTGGAAAACAATTCTACAAAGCAAGCATAAATAGATCACTCACCATCGAGGTCAGAGGTGCTCTTGGAGTAGAAGACAGACCATTTAAAGCAGACCTTGAACTTTCCTGGTGGGCCAGTGACTAAGACTCCATGCTCCCAATGCAGGGGGCCCAGGTTCAATCCCTGGTCAGGGAACTAGATTCTGCAGGCTGCAACTAAATATCCCACATGTTGCCACGAAAATTAATGATTCTGTGTGCCACAGCTAAGACCTGGCTCAGCGAAATAAATATTAGGAAATAAAGTAGACCTGCAAGATAACATAGATGTCAAGGAAAGCAAGAAGAAGAAAGTTTCTAACCAAATAAAATACTGGTGTTCTGACTTACTCATCTCATTCAACAGAATTAGAGTGTGAAGTAATGCAAAGTATACAGACCAGGGAATTGGGACACTTGGATTTTAGCTCTGATAGTAACTTCCTGAGGGACTTTGGCTAGTCCCTTAATTCTCTCACCTACTCAGTGTCTCCATTTGCAAAGGAGGAGGTTGGATTAACCAGGTGATATTTGAGCTCTTCTCTGACATTCTGCAATCCTCTCACAAATCTTCTCCCAGTTAAACTTCCAAACTTTTCTGAAAATCCACAGTACCATTTTATTCTCTACCTTCCTCCTCCATTTCCTTTCCGCCAAATCCCTTTGTTTTTCTAAACAAAATCGAGGACTAGGAGGAATGGGGTATGAGTAGGAGGTAGTAGTGTGACACTACAGTTTATTTTTCAGTCTTTAAGCAAAAGCCATCAATTTCTAAAGTGTCCCTAATTTTGACTTTTAAAGAAAACATAAAAATATTTTGCTAATCAGTTTTTATTGCTCAATCCCTACTTGCAGTGTAGCTTTTGATTGCCTTTGTTAAACTTCTCATTGTTCTGAAGCCAGAATGAATATAAGAGCTATAATTAATAGAATGCTTATGTTTTTTAGTTAACCTGTGTGTCCAAATTCCTTTTGGTATACTGTGTTACAGGGCTAATGATGCTTCTTTCATTAGTTATGGTTTGTTTTGGATTAGGATTTTTTCAAGAAGTATATGAAATTTGGAGCATTACTCTGTACATAATAACCAATTCCTCAAAATATGCTTAAAAAGTAAAATATTAAAACTTAAAAGCTTTTTATCCTGTATGGTAATAGCATTATTTGTACTGACAATTTTGAGCTGAGTTTTTCTACTCTGAGATTTTCCATTCTGTCAGTACCCTTTCAAACAAGATCTCTGAGAATTATTATTAGCCTAGTGGTGATTTGACTCTATTTATTAAAAGAGAAAAAGTGGCAGTGCTCAGGGAGCTAAGGGAAATAAATACCTGCTGTGTAGTTTTATGTAAATCATTTAATTTTACATAAATCACTGACTTTAATTTTCCTATAAATGAAGACAGTACTATTATCTGCATTACTTGTCTCGCAGATCTTTTGTGAGGATTACTTGAAAATGTATACTTTGGCTTAATACTGGAATGGTAGCTCATGAAGTACAACTGCAGAAGTATTTATAAAATGGAATCATGCTTATTAAGGTAGGCATATGCATATGTTACATTCTTTCAAAAGTGTTGCTGCTGCTGCTACGTCGCTTCAGTCGTATCCGACTCTGCGACCCCATAGACGGCAGCCCACCAGGTTCCTCCGTCGTCCCTGGGATTCTCCAGGCAAGAACACTGGAGTGGGTTGCCGTTTCCTACTCCAATGCATGAAAGTGAAAAGTGAAAGTGAAGTCGCTCGGTCGTGTCCGACTCTTAGCGATCCCATGGACTGCAGCCTACCAGCTCCTCTGTCCATGGGATTTTCCAGGCAAGAGTACTGAAAGAACCATAAAAGTACAAGAAGTTATTGTTATACAAGGATTAGTGTTGCCCACTTCTCCCAGCAAATTTCCCCTCCTGTTCCATTTCCTTGACCACAGGCTTTGGTTTGTGACATCTCTTTTATCCTCTTGCACAGTTATTCATATATCCTTGCATTGTTTGGTTTCTCAACTTTTTCTGGTGCACTCCTATCTCAGTAACAATGTATGGATATCTGTACGGATTGGTCGTGTCCAACTCTTAGCGATCCCATGGACTGCAGCCTACCAGCTCCTCCGTCCACGGGATTTTCCATGCAAGAGTACTGAAAGAACCATAAAAGTACAAGAAGTTATTGTTATGCAAGGATTAGTGTTGCCCACTTCTCCCAGCAAATTTCCCCTCCTGTTCCATTTCCTTGACCACAGGCTTTGGCTTGTGACATCTCTTTTATCCTCTTGCACAGTTATTCATATATCCTTGCATTGTTTGGTTTCTCAACTTTTTCTGGTGCACTCCTATCTCAGTAACAATGTATGGATATCTGTACGGATCTATCTATATATCTTTTTTTTTTTTTCATTCTTCCCAGTGCATAGTTAGTGTGAATGTACAAGGGGAGAGGGGTGGTTGGGAGCAGATTAGAAACAAGTTTGGGGCAGGTTAGTGGGTGATTGTGCAGTTTGGGTGAGATATAAAGAGAATTTAGGAAATATGCAAAAGCAGAAGAGACATGTTTGGCTGTTAATTGGTTGTGGATGGTAAAGGAATGAAGTATGAAGTGCTTCAAAATACATCCTAGGTATTTTGTCAGGGTGACTAAGCTAGGAAAAACAAACGGTTACTGTTTTCTGTGGACTGGAGTGAGGGATGAAGGTGGTTATTGATAGCATTAGTACTGCTTAGTGTGGATTCTTTTCTTTTACATCCATTTTATATAACACCAATTCTAGATATTTTGACTTTTTTCTCCAGTGAACTTTGTATTTAAGGAATGGTTTTTCTTTTTGATCCTCTTATTAGTCTGTTCAGGCTGCTATTACAGAATACAACAGGCTGGGTGGTTTAAAAATAATACAATTTTCACAGTTCTTGAAGTCAGGAAGTTCAAGATCAAGGTGCCAGTTGATTCAGTCTAGTGAGGGCCCACTTTCTGGTTCATTGATGTCAGTCTTCTTGCTGTATCTTCACAGGACAGAAGGGGTGAGGGAACTCTCTGGGGTCTCTTTCATAGGACTACTAATCCCATCCATGAGGGCTCTACTTAATTACCTAATGACCTCCCAAAGGCCCCACTTCCTAATACTCTGACAGTAGAGGTTAGAATTTCAACATTTGCATGTTGATGTTTGACAGAAAACAAAATTCTGTAAAGCAATTCTCCTTCAATTAAATAAAAAGAATTTCAACATTTGAATCTGGGGATTACACAATGTCCATAGAAGTTGTTTAAGAGCAATTCACACATAGTTTTTCAGACATGTGCAGTGAAGCATTTAGTAAACATGTGACCACAAATAATCTCATTATTGCTCAGGTGTTTATGTTTGTAAACTATCTCAACAGTTTGGTTTTTTTTTAAATTAAAAAAAAAAAATGTCCTGTTCTCTAAAGAGAATTGGCCTGTCAATGAGTGGCTAAATTTTACTAAAAGTCCTTGAATTATAAAAGCCTCACTTTCAAAAAGTCTTGGCACGCCAGAAATAGTTCAGTGATTAAAAGAGATGAAGTTAACAGCTAACCTACCCTTAAAGGGAAAAAAAAAAGGAAGTGCTACGTCGTTTTGTCCTTTATTTCCTTAACTTAGTATGTAATTAAGAAGTGACTCCTGAATTAACCAAGAGCCAATCAGGCAAGGAAGGGAGTAAAAGAACGAGTTAACGAAATGCATGCGTTCCCATTCTGCCATCTTATGATGCAGTTCTGTTTCCCCTCCGCCCACTTGCAAACTACTGAAGTGTGTTTTCCGGACGCAAAAGGAGGCACAGAGGTCGTGCCAGGTGGGGCTGATGGGTAGCAGAACGAGGGTGCAGCGTCTCCTATTTTCCCCGCCTGAACCGATGGTTGCTTATGAGGCTGCTCAGTGTGGACTGGAGGGCTGGGAAGCGCCGGGTAGCCATTCGGTCGGCTCCAGCGCCGCACAGCTGCTTCCCATTCCGATGACGGAGCCCTACGGTCCTGAAGTCAAAAGAAGGCGACTGAGAGGAAGCAGAGGGACCATCAAAGATGTCCCCGTGCTCAGTAACTCCTGCCTCCCTTTTCTTTCTCTAACATCTCTTTCCTCTGGTGCTGGTCGCTGAGGCAAGCGCCAAAGCAGCTTTTTTTTTTTTTTTTAATTAAATTAAAAAAAAAATGTCCTGTTCTCTAAAGAGAATTGGCTTGTCAATGAGTGGCTAAATTTTACTAAAAGTCCTTGAATTATAAAAGCCTCACTTTCAAAAAGTCTTGGCACGCGAGAAATAGTTCAATGATTAAAAGAGATGAAGTTAACAGCTAACCTACCCTTAAAGGGAAAAAATAAGGAAGTACTACGTCGTTGTGTTATTTCCTTAACTTAGTATGTAATTAAGAAGTGACTCCTGAATTAACTAGGAGCCAATCAGGCACGGAAGGGAGTAAAAGAACGAGTTAACGAAATGCATGAGCTCCCATTCTGCCATCTTATGATGCAGTTCTGTTTCCCCTCCGCCCACTTGCAAATTACTGAAGTGTGTTTTCCGGACGCAAAAGGAGGCACAGAGCTCGTGCCAGGTGCGGCTGATGGGTAGCAGAACGAGGGTGCAGCGTCTCCTATTTTCCCCTCCTGAACGGATGGTTGCTTATGAGGCTGCTCAGTGTGGACTGGAGGCCTGGGAAGCGCCGGGTAGCCATTCGGTCGGCTCCAGCGCCGCACAGCTGCTTCCCATCCCGATGACGGAGCCCTACGGTCCTCAAGTCAAAAGAAGGCGACTCAGAGGAAGCAGAGGGACCATCAAAGATGTCCCCGTGCTGAGTAACTCCTGCCTCCCTTTTCTTTCTCTAACATCTCTTTCCTCTGGTGCTGGTCGCTGAGGCAAGCGCCAAAGCAGCTTCTCCACCGCTCCGCCCGCTGTCAGGTGCCCTGGCGGCCTGCGGCCAGGGGGTCACGAGTTTNAGAGGAAGCAGAGGGACCATCAAAGATGTCCCCGTGCTCAGTAACTCCTGCCTCCCTTTTCTTTCTCTAACATCTCTTTCCTCTGGTGCTGGTCGCTGAGGCAAGCGCCAAAGCAGCTTCTCCACCGCTCCGCCCGCTGTCAGGTGCCCTGGCGGCCTGCGGCCAGGGGGTCACGAGTTTGCGACGCGCCCCAGAAGCTCCAGCTCCGGGCGGCAGCAGGAGCAGAACCAGCAGCGGCATCAGCGGCGGCTGTGGCGCGCCTGCGCACAGCCCAATCACGCGCGGTGCGGCGCGGCGCCGGGGCGGGTCGGCGCCCGGGGGGCTGTCATTCGCAGCGCTGGTCGCCGCCCTCGGCTGCGCCGGTCGGTTCCGGCTCCTCCCTCTCCTGCGCCTGGGTCCCACCATGGTGCTGGAGTCGGTGGTCGCGGACCTGCTGAACCGCTTCCTGGGGGACTATGTGGAGAACCTGAACAAGTCCCAGCTGAAGCTGGGGATCTGGGGCGGTAAGCGAGAGGGCGCGGCCGCGGGTTGCTGGGGGCTGCAGACGCTGGCCATGGGGCCCCAGCCGCAGGCTGCTCCCCTCCGGCTCCAGCCGGGCCGAGTTCCTTGCGGTCTGAGGCTCCGCCTCCGGGGAGGGCGCTCGGTGGGGCCCACTCCCTGGGCCGCAGGTGCAGGGCGTGGGGAGGCCTGTGCCCGCCTCCAGCGCCACGGGGTCCTGGGTGCTGGCAGGGGCTGGAGAGGGGCGCTTGAATCGCGCCCGTCTCGCGGAGACTCCCAGCTTTCGTGTCCCTGAGTCCGAAGTCCCTGCCCGGTCCCACCGGCCCACTTTGGGGGACCTCTGCCTGCCCTCGGCCTGGCCCCTTCGACTCCACGGAGCCCTCCCTGTTCTCACTCCAGGTGGAGCGAGGCTGGCTGCGTGGTCACACACGCCCAAGTGGCATCAAGGAAGGAGAAACAGGAAACTGTGTTTCGCAGTTATCTTTTCTGGCAGTTGATAGCTGTCAGGAACTGGCTTTTCTCTAAAGGGTTTGGGAAACGGTTGGCAAGTAGGGGAAGGCCATTAGGAAAGGCTCGTCGGTAGAAACTCTTAACTCATAATACTCTCAGCTACTGAGAAAGTGACTACTTCCCTTAGGATTGATTTTCCTCTTAATAAGAAGAGGAGTTTCAATTTTGTTTTGGAGCAACAGAGAGAAGTTCAAGCCACGAGCTACATCATCATTAATGAGGTGACTCCGGGAGTTGGGGATGGACAGGGAGGCCTGGCGTGCTGCGGTTCCGTGGGGTCGCAAAGAGTCGGACACGACTGAGCGACTGAATTGAACTGGTTGCACACTGAAGAACTGACACCAACGCTTCTATCCTAGAGGTTGTGTATAGAAGTAGACTGTAGTGTGCTTCTCGATCTTCAGAAAGCTTGTTTGCACCATTTACCTGAAAAGATCTGGGGACACTGGGGATACTTCTCACTCTA
Organism: Cephalophus harveyi; assembly: GCA_006410635.1. Classification (NCBI taxonomy): domain Eukaryota; kingdom Metazoa; phylum Chordata; class Mammalia; order Artiodactyla; family Bovidae; genus Cephalophus; species Cephalophus harveyi. The sequence continues at coordinate 46,358 of SJYT01080152.1, read as the reverse complement.
CAGAGGAGTTTTGGGAATTTTGTCAGCTTTGAAGGGAAATCTAAAGTAGTACTCAAATGGATGTTCAGTTCAGTCGCTCAGGCACGTCCGACTCTCTGCGACCCCGTGGACTGCAGCAGGTCAGGCCTCCCTGGCCATCACCAACTCCGGGAGTTTACTCAGACTCATGTCCATTGAGTCGGTGCTGCCAAATGGATGTAACTGCTTTTAATTCAGTCAGGAAGTCGTTGTAGCTGTCCTATAATATAGCCACTGTAAGAACACTTGCAGCGTAGGTAGTGCAAAATAAATTGTGCCAGATGTAGAAAGTACACAGCAAGTTTTGAAAATACTCAGTAGGAGAAAAGTGTAATATCTCAGCAGTTTTTTTTATTGATCACGTGGTGAAATAATATTTGAATATATTGGGTTAAATAAAATATACCATTAGAATTTATTCCATTTTTTTTTTTGAGCTTCCATGGTGGCTCAGATGGTAAAGAATTGGCCTACGATGTGGGAGACCCAGGTTCTATCCCTGGGTGGGAAAGATCCCTTGGAGAAAGGAATGGCTATCCACTCCAGTATTCTTGCCTGGAGAATCCCATGGACAGAGGAGCCTTGCAGGCTACAGTCCATAGAGTCACACAGAGTCGGACACAACTGAAGTGACTTGGTACTTGTGCGTTATGCCCATGGCCAGCATCAACTTTATATTAGGCCCTGAGCAAATAAACCCATTTCTTTTAGGAAATGCCCCCGATGGAAGTCCATTCAGGTTTATCAAATCACAGCTAAACATGTATAAAGTTTTGCTCCCTTTTGTTTTTGTGATAAGCATAAAGAAAGCAATAAGTTATGAGCTTTTACAACTATTGCTCAAATATTTTGTTTATAATGCTAATTCTCTCATTAAAATAGGTAAAACTGTGAGTTGGTGATTTCTGCTCTTTGAATAAATTTATCTTACACTTTTTATAGTAAAACAAATGAGATTATTAAGTTATTATTAAGAAAACAGCTGATATTTATGACATCTTTAACATTGACCAGCTTTTAAAGAATTTAAAATTTTATATAATAATTACTTGAAAACTGGTTTAGCAGATAAGGTTTATGAGTCACAGAGTTTGACCTTTTAGTTTTTTCCTTAAATTTTCATATGTTGAGAAAGGGAAGAATTCCATCTGCAAACATTTCGCACAGCTGATCTACTATTCTTTCCAAACAAGGGATAAATTGATACCCTTGACTAATCTATGGCAATGGTTTTCAACCAGGAGTGACTTCGCTTCCAAGAGAATATTTGCATATCTGAGGCACTGTTGATTGTCACGCTGTGGGGAGATGTGTGCTTTTGGTATTTCCTGGGTGAACCCCTAAAGACTGTTTATGTTCTACAATGCTCAAGACAGCTCCCCACAGCAAAAAGTTGTTGTTTAGTCGCTAAGTCATATCCGACATTTTGTGACCTCATGGACTGTAGTACTCAGCCCAAAATGTTGGTTGAGAAACCCTAGTCTAAGGGGAATATTGAGATTGTATTTTGCATTTATAGTAGACCTTCTGGTGCTGAATTGGTTGTAGTAGGAAATTAAAAGGTACTTAGAGGAATTAGTCTATGGGGTTGCACAGAATCGGACATGACAAATGACTTAGCAGCAGCAGTAAAGGAATTATATGCTTTATGAAATTTTTAACTTAAGAGAGAAACAGAAGTTTTAAGAAGTAACTTGGTAGCATGTCAGTAAAAATGCATAATCTTTGCTTGGATGGTATCAGAAAGGAGTTTTAGAAATCAAAATGGTGTGTTGATATAATTTGAAAAATTTGCTGTGCATGTATTCATACATATATGGGCATTCCCAATGAAATCCACAGGAAACAAAAAATTAGAGTGAGAAAGATGGGGAGAATTATTAGAAGGCCTAGAATCTGAAAGTTTATTGTGAATATTGCCTTAAATTGCAACACACACACACATAAAAGCTTTGTCATCTCCTTTTGTTTTTATTCTTATAAAGATTTTTTAAAAAATGCCCAACAGTTCCTCTGTATTTTTAAAAGTGATTTGCACATAATGATTTTTGAAAAATTCTTGCTGTGGTAGAAAAATGAAAACTTATCTACTAGCTTTGGGATATAGGAGAAACATTTTAATTCTTTAAGCCTTAGATTCCTTATCTCCCTTTTAAAATGGGGAAATAAAACTATTTGTAAGGTAAATCATGTGAAAAGTTTTTGAAATTATAATTGTTAAATTGTTAAAACTGATAGTAATGGTGATGATATACAAACCTAGCCAAATGATGGAAACCAGCCTGCTTGTTTTATTTTATATGAATACCTTGAGAAATATTGAAAGTTTGGTTCCAGACCGCTGCAATAAAGTGAATATCAAAAAAAGCAAGTCACATGAACTTTCTGGTTTTCTAGTGCTGCTTATTAAAGTTAATGTTTGGAACATACATTAGTAGTCTTTCAAGTGTACAATAGCATTATGTTAAAAACATGTACATACTTAATTTAAAATACTTTACTGCTAAAAAATGCTACCCATTATCTGAGCCTTCAGTGAGTCAAGATCTTTTTTGCAGTAGGTATGTCAAAAATCACTGATCACTATAGCAAATATAATAATAATGAAAAACTTGATATATTGCAAGAATTACTAAAATGTGACACAGAGACATGAAGTGAATAAATACTGTTGGAAAAATGGCACCAGTAGGCTTGCTTAACAGGGTTGCCACAAACATTCAGTTTGTAAAAAAAAAAATGGAAAAAACAGTATCTGTGAAGCTCAATAAAGTGAAAGTGAAAGTGAAGTCGCTCAGTCGTGTCCAACTCTTTGCAACCGCATGGACTGTAGCCCACCAGCCTCCTCTGTCCATGGGATTCTCCAGGCAAGAATACTGGAGTGGGTTGCCATTGCCTTCTCCAGGGAATCTTCCCAACCCAGGGACTGAACCCAGGTCTCCGGCATTGCAGGCAGATGCTTTAACCTCTGAGCCACCAGGGAAGCGCAGTAAAATGAGCTATGCCTATATTTTCATAAGTATGACCTCTAAGGTTTTCATTCTTCAGTGTAATAATTTTGTGTAGAGAACTAATACCACATTTCCAAAGATTGTTCTTAAAAGAAAAAAAACTATTTGCATTTGAGTTTACACTTACAGTACTTATACCACCTGCCAGGTATTTTGTAAGTCAGATTTTCAAAGGTTCAGAAAAGTGCCTGGTGGGCATGTTGCTGCCTATGTAGGTGGGAAGGTTTATCTAGGTTTTTGTTACCCATTAACTGGTACTAGGAGATAAGTTGCACAGCCTTTAGCTATTTGAGGCATGTCCAGAATTTAATTGTTTTAAGAGTAACATATTTGAAAAGGTATGTTGAAACACCAGATCTTTTGCAGTTTGGTTTAAGCAAGTTTGTGGCAATGTAGAACCTTTTTCAGTTTGATTTTTCAAGGTGACTTGCCATGAAAAGTCATCAGAAAATCTCCATTCAGAATTCTGCTCTCGCTTCCATTTAGATAGGTAGAATAGACATAGAGGCTGTGAAGAGTTGGATGCAGGAGGTGGCTGTGGTGACCTGCTGGCCACCAGTAGGAGTAGGAGCCAGGTAGAGTGTGCCCTCAGAGTTTTAACTCTGCAAACCAGGCCAAGCCTGTGCTGATTACTTGTCGTTCACTCCACCCTTGACACTTTCGCGTCAGCTGCCAGATGTTCTTAGAGCTGAGCAGCATAAGGGAGGAGGAAACGTGGGACCTAATTACATGTCCAGTACTGCCTGGTTCACTGGTTTTTAGCAAGTCATTGCCCAGTGACTACTAGCTTCTTATCTGTAAATGAGAAGGCTTTGAACTTTTGTGACTTGAACAAGGTCAGATCCTTGTGTACTCATTCATTAAGTACTCCCACTTGCTCTGCATTCATGGAGAGAAATGATAGTCAAATCATGTTTACCTTTTTGTTCTTCACTCACTACTGGTGAGCAGAGTCACAGTCATGAAGTATGACAGGAAGAATGAAGTTCCAGCCTCATGCTGATATTTGCAAATCCAAATCTATATATTACATTGTCTTAACAGGTAGCTGAAGGGCAGCTTGAAAAAACAAGCCTCTTTGCTTCTTTCTAACCTTAATCCATAAAACATAGCAATATCTAAGTATTTCTAAACCTGTTAAGAAATTTTTTTTATTTCTCTCCTCCCAGCCAACACTTAGCCTAATAATGAAAGCCACACTTCTTCTTAGCTTGTCCTGTCACATGTAAACAAGAGAAAAGTTCAATATTGTAACATACTTAGGTTTTTAAATATCATTATTTAAAACAAGGCTTTAAAATTTTATTAAAAACAACTTTCCACAAATTTGAATAGTATGATAAATTAAAACTTTGCCCCTTTCTACAAATAGAGTTGGAAATTGGTACTTAGGTAACCATTCTGCAAAGGGGCTCTGCCACACTACTTACTCTTATGAGAGCCCTGAAATGTATTTGAAAAGGAGAAAGTTCAGTGGTGACATGGCAGCTTTCCAGCTTTCTTTGCTGAGACTTCCTGTTTCAATAGGGAAATGGAAGAGTGAGAGTCAGTTGTTTCTTCTCCTTCCCCCAGCTTCCCCTCCTAAGACAGTTACTGTGAACTCCTATTAAAAGGACTCTAGATGAGGTAATTTGGGTTAAATAGCTGGATTCAACTGAAATGAGTTGATATAATATTTTATTAAGTATTTTTACTAAAGCAATAGTTATCAAAATAATTTAATTTATTTTAGAAATGTTCATTCATTTACTTTAGCTTAGGGCTTCCCTGGTGGCTCAGATGGGAGAGAATCTATCTGCAATGCAGAAGACCCAAGTTTGATCCCTGGGTTGGGAAGATCTCCTCGAGAAGGGAATGGCTACCCATTCCAGTATTCTTGCCTGGAGAATTCCGTGGATAGAGGAGCCCATGTGATCGTAAAGAGTTGGACACGAATGAGTGACTAACACTTTCACTTACTTTAGCTCACGTCCTTGGGAAATGAATGTGTTTGAGTATTTATATATACTTTCAAATAAATAATGAGTGTTTATGTTACAGATAAGCAAAGGAAATCTTAAATAAAAAGTGCATAGCACCACATATTCTTTTTTCACCATTTTATAATAGGCAAAGCTAGTTCCCTGGATGAGGGCATTTTTGTTTATTGGTTGATTTTTTGTTTTTGAGCCCAGTTTTGTATTTGTCTGTGTGTTTTATATTAAGAACATTGACCAGGGAGTCGGGAGACAGATTCTATTCTGGGCACTACTGCTGTTGCTGTTTAGTTGCTAGGTCATGTCCGACTCTCTGCCACCCCTCGGACTGTAGCCCGCCAGGCTCCTCTGTCCATGGTATTTCCCAGCAAGAATGTTGGAGTGCCATTTCCTTTTCAGGGGGTCTTCCTGACCCAGGGATCGAACCTGCAGTTCCTGCTTGGCAGGCATCTCCTGCGTTGGTGGGCAGGTTCTTTACTGCTGAGCCACCTGGGAAGCTGCTACATGTTAATTGTATAACCTTGCATAAACCACCCAGTCTCTTTAAAAGATTTCTTCATGTATAAAGTGAAAGCAGGTTAGGCTTTAAGGTCTTCATAGTCCTAAAAAGTTCTAAATCATAACTAATGAATTTCTTTTGTTTTTAGAAAAATGTAGATTTGTAAAAAGTACTAAAATGACCCTTTGCAATGCTATCTCCTGCTTCTGTGTTTTCCACGGAGACACATTTCTTTTTCTTAACATAAAGCTTGACTTTCCTTTCTGGTTATGTCTTTGCTAGTAATACTGATTTTAGTTACCCTTTTTGGTTTTGGGTTTCTAAAGAAATTCTTTTAAAAAACAAAAACCAAAAATGGCCCACCAGGTATCCAGGCCTCTAAGTGCAGGGTCCAGTTCTTACATGGCATTTTTTTTTTTTTTCCAAGGAAGATAGAATTATCAGATTCTCTAACCTATCTGTGCTCTTTGGGAGATAGTATAATGTTTTTAATACAGCATGGGGCATTAGGAGATTTGAGCCCTGGCTGTACCACTTACTATGTTCACATAGTGTTCTTAGGCCGATCATTTAACCTCTAAGCCCTGATTTGTTTTTACATCCTGCTTCCTTTTACACCCAGGAGGCTGTGAGGATCAAGTAATGTAGTAGATCTGAGAGTGTTTTCTATCAATAACAGAAAGATTTATGTTCTTAATGTAGTCATTTCTATTTCAGTACAAATGGCAACCCACTCCAATGTTCTTGCCTGGGAAATCCCATGGACAGAGGATCCTGGTGGGCTACAGTCCATGGGGTTGCAAACTGCGCTACTCACACACATACAAGCATTCTAATTAACTGAGTCAGTGTTTACTGAGTGCCTTCTATGAGGAGAATCAATGAGTTTGAAATTAGGTTGGGGATTTATATACCTGAGTGTTAAGTGCCATAAGAATAGTGTAGTGAAACTTCTATGGAAGTTCAGATTATTTCTGACTGGAGGTATTTAACATCAGCCCTGAATTTCTTACATTTATTCTGTAGGCCATTATATGTTTTAAAAGCTATTCTTGGACTGAGGTGGACTTGCTTCACATTATATCAGTGGCATTTGATTTTTATTCACAGATGTACTAACTTTGTTATTTTCTATAATTTAGCAGTCTTTTCTTTTTCTTTTGAAATTTTTCTGAGCTGGCTCCAACTCTGCCTCCTTGGTTTCATTTGCTAATTTAATGGATTTACTTTCATTTCCCTCCTCTGGTTCATCCATAAAGATTATTAAATTTTGATTGAGGATTTACTCTTTTAAGATGCTCTTTAAAATATCCTTCAAGATTCGCTTTGAAAGTTTATTTTTTAAAATATAAATTTATTTTAATTGGAGGTTAATTACTTTGCAGTATTGGTTTGGTCATACATCAACATGAATCCGCCACAGGTATACACGTGTTCCCCGTCCTGAACCCCCCTCCTTCCTCCCTCCCTGTACCATTCCTCTGAGTCGTCTCAGTGCACCAGCCCCGAGCATCCTGTATCATGCATCAAACCTGGACTGGCGATTCGTTTCATATATGATATTATACATGTTTCAATGCCATTCTTCCAAATCATCCCACCCTCTCCCTCTCCCATAGAGTCCAAAAGACTGTTCTATACATCTGTGTCTCTTTTGCTGTCTCGTATACAGGGTTATCGTTACCATCTTTCTAAATTCCATATATATGTGTTAGTATACAGTATTGGTGTTTTTCTTTCTGGCTTACTTCACTCTGTATAATTGGCTCCAGTTTCATCCACCTCATTCGAACTGATTCAAATGAAAGTTTATGTGTGACACTCTCGTCATGTGTGCTCATCCTGAATGTTTGTTTGTTCATGATTTACTTTCACTTCTTTCATCATATACTGCATGTATTTCTTTCATCATATAGTGCATGTAATTCTTTCATCATATAGTGCATGTATTTCTTTCATCATATAGTGCATTGAGAGGCCTGGGTAGCTCATGGGCCATCATTTACTTGCATCATATAGAATCAAAATCAGAAACCTTGTCTTCTGAAGCCAGACTAACCTTTGCTGTCATCCTTCAGACTTGGCAATCCATCATAGAAGGAAATCACTTCACAGAGCCTCTTTGCTTCTTTCTCACCTTGGTCTCCTTAGAAATTTGTGGGATTAGACACACTTGATTATGGGATTGGCTTTAGTGCCTTCCTCGCTGGCAGAGTTAAGTTTATCCATCTCCAATTATTAGTCTTTCTTTCCTCCCTTTTTTGGGGGGGTTGTTAAAGATTAGACAGAAATATTTACCCTTCCTCTAGGTTTTCAGGAACTTCCTATGACCTCTGTGTTCTTAGCCCTGGGTGATCTGATTATAGCTATTAAAGTTACTTGCATGTGTATTAAATTATATTATCTTGAATAGAAATGGAAAACTAAATCTTAACTTTTGCCTCAGCAGTCAGTTAAATACAAAGTGGCTGATACTCTGTATCTGCAGAAAAGCGTGCATTTTAGTGGAAGAGTACACTAAGAGCACAGTGCCTTACTTAGATAAGGCACTCATCTTCCGCTTGAATGAATGAATGCACTTTCACCCTGGTGTTAATCAGAAATACACTGCTGTTCCTCCCCTTTTCTTTGTGTTAGGAGTAGTGACTCCTCCTTCAGTGCAAATAATTTATAGAATGTATCATTCTTATTATCATTGTTATGGTTACTGTTTGTTAGATAACATTTACATTTTTTCCAGAGAGGAAGTATGCATTTGATTGCTAGACTCTTAAGTAGTAGAAATAGATCTTTTTTTTTTTTTAATGGTTCTGTAGATAGTAAATAGTAAATATAGGAGGAGTTTAGATAAAACATATTAAGGTCATATTGACACTAGAGTTTACCTTGTTTCCCCATTTCACATTGTAATTTAATAGTATTAACATAAAAGTAATATCTGTTTATTGTAAAAACTAGAAAATACTGTAGAACATGAATTAAAAAATCCTTAATTCTGCCTCCTAGCAATAAACACTATTACCTTTCTCTAATCTGCCTTTCTAAATGTACTTGTTCAGCTCTGTGAGCCATATTGGCAGCTTTACTACTTAACATCTTAAATAGCATCTATCACTTCATTAAGGAACCACAGTGCCACTGTGGGAGAAAGTGTGCTTTTTATGAGAGCACTTATATTTTTACATATATTATGTTAGTGTCTTAACAGTTGTTAGAAAATGCTTCATATCTGCTGCAGGTTACTTGAGAGCATTCCTGGTGACCCTTGACCCTCTAGTTGAAAATCAAGGGGAAGAACAAGCAAAATTCATGAGCAAGTTTAGAAGCCTCCGTAGAGATCTTCGGTCTCGTTAAAGTGGTGTGTACGGCTTCACATGTCCACTAGCTTCTGTGTGCATTACTTCTTTTGACTCAAATAGAATTCCCAGTTGTAATTTTTCGTAATTCGTCATCTGACAGAATTAAGTCCAGAATGTTCTCCCACTTTATGTAATTTTTATGCATATAATGCTTTTTAAAGATTTTTTTTCATAATTCTCAAACACATGTCGGTTTTCCATGACTACTATATTATTCCTATGTTTGGTCAGTGATGACATCTTGTCAGTTCTAGCCCCCAAATAACTTTTTCATCTGTCTCTTCGACGCTGAAGTTATTGCCTACTTCAGGTTTTAATTTCTCTTCAGTATATTGTAGAAATGTTCCTCCTGTTATGATGCTGTAGGATTTTCTTCCCATTTGTGAGGCTTCTACCTCCTACTTTCCTTTTCTTGCAGCTTTTAAGTTTGTTATAGAAAATTTACAATATGCATATATAAAGAAGATGAACTTTATTATATGGCAGTAACAGCTGTGATTCTTATGGTGTCTAGTGTTAGAGTTGTTTGTTATCTATGTATATGTGCATATATGTAATTTTAAATGCATAGATCAAGCTGGGCATTCTTTACCCTTATTTTAAACCTCACTGCTTTATGAGTGTGTTCCCATGTCTGTCTATATTTTGTTGCTCTGTTTTAGGTTATTATGATGTTTGCTGTCTTCCTAGACTTGGAGTTCTTTAGGTTCTCCCCCCTCCCTCCCCTCCCTCCCATCAGTCCTTTCTGCTTTATAACCAATATTGCAGTATCTTTAGCTAAATTATTTAGACAGATCCATTTCTTAGAACAATAGAATAATGGTTCTAGCTCAGATTTTGTCATCCCCGTTGTACATATTTCATCTCTCTTTGTAACCAGTCTGAACTTTTCATTCCGAAGACTCTTGGTTAGCCTAGCTCCTGCCAACCTTTCTGGCTTTATCTCCCATCCTCACATCCAGCTGCAAAAAACCACATGTGCATTCTAAAATACATCTTACCCCGAGATGCCTGTTGCCTTCTTTTCTTGGTGGTGGTGCTTTAGCTGTTAAGTCGTGTCTGTCCGACTCATGCGGCCCGGTGGACTGCAGCCCACCAGGCTCCTCTGTCCATGGTATTTCCCAGGCAAGAATACTGGAATGGATTGCTCTTTCCTACTCTGGGGGGTCTTCCTGATCCAGGAATCAAACCTGTGTCTCCTGCATTGGCAGGCAGATTCTTTACCATGGAGCCACCAGGGAAGCCCTTTGCTCTCTTTTCTTATCCATCCAATAAATATTTCTTCAGTCTTCCAGCCTGAACTTTTGTGTGAAGTTCTTAATCTCCCTTGGCAGAACCAGGTGTTTCCTCCCTTACATCTTATGTACTATTCTGTTGGGATGTCAATAGAGTATTTCCCAAATTTTAGAAATTTGCTCTCCTCTGTTAGGCTGTGAACTTCTCACCAGCAGGGTTGTTGTTCTCTCTCTTTCCAGCACATGACTTGGAGTAGGTGCTTAATAAATGTTTGCTTGAATAAATCTGAGATCTGGGGAAAAGCGAATCTCTTAACAGTGGCATAATAGAGTTGAATATACTTTTTAATTCTCTTTAGAATACCACCAGGAAGAAACTGCTTGATTGAGAAATGTTTTGAGAGAGCATAGGAAGCATATTTTTTTTTGGAAAAAAAAAAAAAAAAAAGAAAAGAAAAGAAATGTGTCATGAGCGATTAAGAAAATGCATGATTGAATAATTTATACTTGTATTTCATGTTGGAACTTGCATTTTACTAACCTTTAGAGAATTTACATGAAATGAAAACTTTTTTTTGGCTTATATTTTTATGTAAACAAGAATATTTACTTATTCTGTATGAACGTATAGGTGCAGTGTTTAATATTTGAGTCATGCAATAGTGTCATTATGGCTTTTGTTTTTATAACTTAATATCTGAATAAACATTTAAAAAGTTGGACTAATGAGAGAATAGTAGAACCATAAACAATTACTGGGAAAGTAGGATCTTTGAAGTTTTAAAAGACCAGCATTGTACTCTTATAGAAATTATTCACTGACACTATGATTAAGGAAAAGATCCTGGGTTACAGGATAATTGATCTGTTCTAATAGTAACCTCTTTATTTCCTTCTTTTAAGATTTTGGCTTAATCATTCAAAATGATGGATATATAGATATTTTCAGTTCTAAAGTTCTTTAGTCTGAACGGCATCAGTTTCTTTCTCATTGTCTATTTAAATGTTAGCCAGTTTAAATATTGTATAATTTCTTTTGCATCGGGGTCACCTAAAGTATGCCATAACTAATACTTCTTGTCTATATAGAACAACTCTTTTGTGCCTTAGCTTCTTAAATAATTGAAGTTTGCTTTGCTTACTTCTTAGCATTTAGCATAGTGTTGGTATTGCATTAAGACAGGGTATACTAATACTAATTGGTGTATTAACTTTATAATTTTTGTCCTTTTTTTTAAAGGTAATGTGGCCTTGGATAATCTACAGATAAAAGAAAATGCTCTGGTAAGTTTTTTTTTTTAAATATAAACTATGTTGAAAGTAAGAATGTTAGTTGCTCAGTCCTGTCTGACTCTTTGCAACACCATGTACTGTAGCCCACCAGGCTCTTCTGTCCATGGAATTCTCCAGGCAAGAATACTGGAATGGGTAGCCATTCCCTTCTCCAGGGGATCTTCCCAAACCAGGGATTGAACCTGGAATCTCCTGTATTCCAGGCAGATTCTTTATTATGTTGACTACCCAGTTAATTTGATAAACTCTTTGAAATCCTAGTTGCTGGGTACCTGGTACCAGGTACCAGATGAAGTGATTATTTGTTTAATGATTTATTCTAGGAAAATCTGAGATTGAAGATTTAGAAAAAGAATTTGTTTTACTTATGACTGAAATAGCATCTCTTGGAAAATGAAATGTTCTTTAGAGATGATTGTGTATTTAAATAATTATTACAAAGATGATTTGGGGGCACTTCATAGTTTCAGATGTTGTTTAAATTTTTTTTTTTCTTCCTTCTGAAGAGTGAATTGGATGTTCCTTTTAAAGTCAAGGCTGGCCAAATTGGTAAGTACTTCACTCTTCATTTGAGTTATTCTTCATCCTTTTAGTTTTTTATTTTTCCTGTTATTTAATCTCAGACATCTTTCTTAGCTTGAACAAAATGTGGTAGGTTTTTGTCTTATGTTGATTAGAGCTTTCCGAGTTCTGAGCCTCATATATACTGTATCTAGTATATGTATGGAAGTTTTTGAGCAAAGTGTAGAAAATTACCTTCTAAATTGGAAGGATATTTGAACTGCAGTGATATTTTTCAGGCTTTGGTTCCACCACAGAAAAGTATCTTCGTTTTCAAAGTTGATATGCAGATTAAAAAAAAAAATTTCAAAGTAGTATAATTTGCAGACTCTAGTAAAGAGTTTTTGTTGCTGTTCATTGCTGAAAGTGAAAAGTGAAAGTGAAGTTGGTCAGTCATGTCCTATTCTTTGCGACCGGTGGACTGTAGCCTACCAGGCTCCTCTGTCCATGGGATTCTCCAGGCAAGAATACTGGAGTGGGTTGTCATTTCCTTCTCCAGGGGATCTTCCCAACCCAGGGATCGAACCCGGGTCTCCCGCATTGGAGGCAGATGCTTTAACCTCTGAGCCACCAGGGAAGCCTCACTCAGAACTCAGTTGCTGAGTTGTGTCCAATTCTTTGCAACCCCATGGACTGCAGGACCCCAAGCTTCCCTTGCTTCACCGTCAGAGTGTGCTCAGACTTACGGCTGTTGAGTTGGTGATGCTATCTAACCATCTTATCCTCTGCCGCCCTCTTCTTTTGCCTTCAATTTTTCCCAGCATCAGGGTCTTCTCTAACAAGTCGGTTCTTTGCATCAGGTGGCCAAAATATTGGCGCTTCAGCTTCAGCATCAGTCCTTTCAGTGAATAGTCAGGGTTGATTTTCTTTAGGATTGACTAAAGAGAATTTAACTATAGCTAATTTCACTTATGTTTTATTCAGCCATTTCTCTTGATATATTGTGCAGCAATGTGGTATAAAGGATATGTTCTGTTAGGTTGAAAGTGTGTGTAGCTAAACTCTTAACACTAAGATCATCTATAACTAAGCATACATCTTTGCTGGAGAAATTTTTCAATAGGAATTTTAATATAGCAAGTCCTTTCAACTCTCCATGCTGCCTGGTTTTTACTTTTTAAAAACTATAAATTACAACCCTAGATGAGTTACTCTTCCTTTAGAATTTTCACTTATGCCACCATCCTTCCTTTCATCCCTGTCACCCTGCTACTTCACCACATCGCTTTCCTTCTTCATTCATTATTTTGTATCCAGGGAAGGCTTTGTCTATTACTGTCCTAGCATCTTTTTAGTAATTACTTGAATACTTCTGTGAATCTGCATTACTTCATAAATATGTGTTCCTTTTATATAAGTTAAAACATTTTAATGTAAATTCTTTTTCTTTTTCCTCTTGAAACAGGAGATACTCCCTTATATTGAAAATATCACTAGGGCAAAAAATTATATTTTTTGTCTGTTACACAGAGCCTTGTTTAGCAGTATTGTGGATGTATTGTTGTAGCCCTGCATGCTTAATTGAAATCCTCCAGTGAAGTTATAGCTATTAATTAAATCTTTTACCTTTGAGACACATAGCTGTGGGAGAAGCAAGGGTAAATATGGTATCTTTGTCCTCAAAGATACTAGAGAGATCTAAAATTAGGACAAAATATTGCAGCCTCATATCCAGGTTAATGGGTGAGTTATATTTGCCTAAATAACTTACATGTTATTCATTGTATTATTACGACAAAATTTATATTTTGGAAGAGGTTTTCTATGGTTCTGAATTTATTTTCTTTGCTTTTAAAGTATTATAAGAATTTAATGGCTTTCTTCCAGGTTACTCACTGAGTTAGGAGAGACACTTTGCATGTAAGGATGCAAAGCATATTTTCTTTATACTTATCTCTGTTTTGAGGTTTATCAGGCACTTATATTACTGTTAGCTTACGAAGAGTTGACTCATTGGAAAAGACTCTGATGCCTGGAGGAATTGAGGGCAGGAGGAGAAGGGGACGACAGAGGATGAGATGGCTGGATGGCATCACTGACTTGATGGACGTGAGTCTGAGTGAACTCCGGGAGTTGGTGATGGACAGGGAGGCCTGGCATACTGCGATTCATGGGGTCGCAAAGAGTCGGACATGACTGAGCCACTGAACTGAACTGAAAATTGACAGTTATTAAATTACTGTTAGCTTAAAATATTATACCTAACCTGTAGAGTTAGTGTGGCTAAGCACACCAAGGATAGGGAGGCCTGGCATACTGCGATTCATGGGGTCGCAAAGAGTCGGACATGACTGAGCCACTGAACTGAACTGAAAATTGACAGTTATTAAATTACTGTTAGCTTAAAATATTATACCTAACCTGTAGAGTTAGTGTGGCTAAGCACACCAAGGATGTTTTGATTTTCTAAGAGCTAGATATGTTTGTGGATACTGCTTTTACTCAAAAATTTAAAGCATTTCCTGATTTATAAAAGGAAGGCAGTGGAACTTAATTTCAGTGGAATACAGAATAGTCAAGGATGGAAGGATAATGAGTTACGGTAAAAGGAGAGAAAAAAGGCTTAGAGAACAGATAATTTATTTTTGGTATTTTAAAGAAGCATTTCCCACTTTTTCAATCTCATGCTCACCAAGAAGGCAATCAAATCAATTTTTAGGAGTTGATGAGATAATTACAAATAAAACACTATTATAAATATAGGTGGTGCTCACTATAAAATCAACAGACTTAGAAATGACCCAGAAGTGTACTGCCCTTACCTCTAGGCTCCTCTGAAGTAGGAAACGTTTAAGGACCTCATTGGGGTTACTAGCTGGAGAAAATTAAAAATCTAGATGGAGAAATAATTCTGGATTTTAACCTCGGTAAGAGATTCCCAGCCAAAACTGGCTTGTCTCCATAGCCATCCAGGTGAAGCAAAATATCCTCCCTTACATTACATTATTTTATTTCCTCTTCAGCTTTTTATCCTGTTCAACAATTCTTTGAGCTTTCAGCATCTTGATTTAAAAGTGCTAGTGATTCTGATGGTGTAAGTAGTTTAGTCACTCACATATTAGCATGACTTTGTTGAATCAGATTCTTTTGTCTTGAGAATCTGATCAGTAGTACTGAGAGAACTATAGCTTTTATAGGGTCATTATTTTTTAAATTGTGATGAGAGAAGGTATTTAATTTTGGAACATGGAAAACTGTAGGGGTAAAAAGGTTTGGGTAGAATTGCTCTGATACAGTTGAGGGCAGATTGGGACATTTGCTGCCTGGAGACCTGAAAAGAGGGCATACTAGTGCTTGGGAAGAGAGTAAAGAAATCATAGTGTGGAAAGATACCAAAGAGACAGATTTTTGCCCATTTCAAAATTTAGCTGAAAATATGCCCTTTTTGTCTTCTCGCTCCTGCTTTGCATAGCTTTTTCCTGTAAAACTCCAAACTTGGCTTAGTGACACTTAGGGTAGTTCATCTACATTATGGGTGAGAAAGTTTCTGTAGGCCAGTCTGAAGGACTTGATGTTAATACTATTATTTCTGACAGAGAAGATGTTTTCTTCCTTTCATGTGATTTATAAGTAGATATTTGGAATGTAACTAGTCTGAACTGCCTGTCACTTTATAATACGGTAATCATAAAACAGTATACCTTGCCTTCAGGGTTGGCCTCTTCTAGTTGTAGCAGTTTAGCATACTGTCAAAGGTCTTTTACTTTGGTGCTCTAATCTGTATTGCTGGTTGAATTCCTGGAATCTTGAACAGATACTCTTTTACGCTGATGCTGTCGAGATGAGGTTGCAGGTCTGACTAGAACAGCATGTACCGTATTTAGACCATCAGTTCTGCTTCCATTGATGACTTGAGCAGACTTAAGCAAATAATTAAACCTGCCTGGAACTGAGTTTTCTTTTTTTCAAAACCAAAGTAATAGTTGCCTCATTTTCCTTACAGTTTGGGAATATTAAATGAAATAATAGTTATCAAAAAGTTTGAAAAATGTAAAGGACAATGTGAATAGTTATTTCTAATAGTAATATAAAAGATGTTTTAAACTGTGTTAGTTTCTTTTTTTCTGAGTGATGTTCATACTCTATATCTGAAGGGTTTTGTATACTTTTTCTCTTAATGGAAAGTGAGAAATGTATATCTTCTTGAGCATCCAAATAAGAAAGTTGAAATCATGTTTGTTTAGATAAATTAACTTTGAAGATTCCTTGGAAGAACCTTTATGGCGAAGCTGTTGTTGCAACTCTAGAGGGATTATACCTGCTTGTTGTCCCAGGAGCAAGTAAGTTATTTTAGATTATAACCATTCAGTAAAGTCATAGTAAAATTGTTACTTTGGTTAAATGTTTTAATATGTCTAGTAAAACAGAACATAATTTAAATAAACTAATTATATTCATATATGTACACACAAACATGCATTTCATGTATACATTTATAGCCACATTTTATATAAAATATTTTATACTGTTTATAATGTTGTGTTGGCCACTGCCATACATCAGCATGAGTCAGCCATAGGTATACATGTGTCCCCTTTCTTTTTAACCTCTCTCCTACTTCCCACCCCTCTAGGTTGTCACAGAGTGCTGGTTTGAGTTCCCTGAGTCACACAGCAAATTCCCATTGGTTATCTATTTTACACATGGGGTAGTATATTTGCTTCCAAGTTACTCTCTCCATTCATCCCACCCTCTGCTTCCCCCCTCCCCAGTCTATAGGTCTGTTTTCTATGTCTGCATATCCATTGTTGCTCTGAAAATAGGTTCATCAGTACCATCTTTCTAGATGTCATATATATGTATTAATATAAGATATTTGTTTTTCTCTTTCTGACTCAACTTCCCTCTGTATAATAGGCTCTAGGTTCATCCATCTCATTAGAACTAACTCAAACGTGTTCCTTTTTATGGCTGAGTAATATCCACTGTATTTATATACCATAGCTTCTTTATCCATTCATCTGATGATGGACATCTAGGTTGCTTCCCTGTCCTAGCTAAATAGTGCTGTAGTGAACATTGGGTTTACATGTGCCTTTTTCAATTTTGGTTTCCATGGGTGTATGTCAAGTAGTGGGATTGCTGGGTTATATTGTAGCTCTACTCCCAGATTTTTTGAGGCATCTCCATAGTGTCTTCCATAGTGGCTGTATCAGTTTACATTCCCACCAACAGTGCAAAAGGGTTATTTTTGATGAAATATGAAAACCACAGTTTCCATGGTGATGGTGACAATTTTGAAAGGCTATATGATATTTTATTATGGACTGCCAACTGGTTTTTGCTGTTACAGTGAACATTATAAACTCATCCTTCTTATAGATGTCTTTCTCATTTTGTGTTTTTTCCTTAGGTACATGATCAGAAATGAGATTACTAAATTAAAATGATATGATTATATGTATTATATGATTGTTGATACATATTCTTGAATTACTTTCTCAAAGTCTTTTTTTAAATCAATCTTACATTGATACCAGCTGATATTGGATTTTACATGATTTTTGTAGTTACTCAAAATTTTACCACTCCAGATATAATAACTGGAAATTTTTTGATGTGTTTTCTACCTTCTCTTTGTTTTTCCCTTTTACCTTCCTACTCACCCTCTTCCCCAATCATCCTTTTTCCTGTATTCTTTCTCCCTTTAATTCCTTTCCTTCCTTCCTTTTCCTTTTGATGTGAACTTTGTTAGTAGATAGGAATCATTTATGTAAACTTTTTGTAAAACCAATCTAAAGAATATAAATGTTTTTACAAAGAATACCTGTTACACATACACACAATATTATAATGAGGCTGAACTTTTCTTATTTATTATTGCTTTTCTTGATGTGTGAATTAACTATATATATTTTTAGGTATTAAATATGATGCTGAAAAGGAAGAAAAATCCTTGCAAGATATTAAACAGAGAGAGTTATCCCGAATTGAAGAAGCCCTTCAGAAAGCAGCAGAGAAAGGTACAATATGTTTATGTTTTAGAAAAATGTACGTACACCTATGTTTTAGATACATTTAATACTCTGTAAAGAAGATTCTTTCATAAACCTTCATAAGCTATTCCAAAGAATCTTCTTTTAATATCATAACTCATAATATTGATTGTAAAGATTTTAATGACACATTTAGGAATCATTGCCTTTGTGATTATTTTATCTCACTGCCAGTTAAATTTTCTTACTTTTCTTAACCAATCGTTTCTATTCTTTCATAAGCCTTCATAAGCTATTCCAAAGAATCTTCTTTTAATATCATAACTCATAATATTGATTGTAAAGATTTTAATGACACATTTAGGAATCATTGCCTTTGTGATTATTTTATCTCACTGCCAGTTAAATTTTCTTACTTTTCTTAACCAATCGTTTCTACTATGCTACTTTATGGAGACTTCCCAAATTCTTTGAGTTCTTGTAGTCCTGTTTGTTTTTGCCAAAGGTTAATGGTTTCTTTGTCTGCATTTTCACCTGTGTTGTTGAAAGATAATAAAGTTCAGCATATTAATATAGTGAAGTAATGTTTAGAGGAAATGGTGCTGTAATTCTTTTCCTTGCTATATCTTATCATATTTTACAGGATATTTTTTAAAAATTGGTTTTTCATATTTCAACATTTTAGCATCTTAAGTTTTAATATTTTGTTTTTATCTAAAAATAAATCTGGTGACTATTTTAATTTGGTTTATGGAGCAAGAATAAGGATAGGATAAAACAGAGTAGTCTATAGGATGGTGAGTTAAAGGCA
The DNA here is from genome assembly GCA_006410635.1 of Cephalophus harveyi. Lineage (NCBI taxonomy): Eukaryota > Metazoa > Chordata > Mammalia > Artiodactyla > Bovidae > Cephalophus > Cephalophus harveyi. Next base: position 27,659 of record SJYT01080152.1, on the reverse strand, counting down.
TTTCCAAGCCTTTCCAAGTTTGTTTTTCTCTTTCAAGTCAAATCATACTCCGATTGCTGGTTAGCGTATGAGAATTCATAGCATTTTACATCATTCTTGCATCATTTGGTAGCATGTTTATGTATTTCTATGGTGGAAGAAGATGGTACTAGAAATGCCTAAGGCATTTCTCTTTGGTCTCTCTTAAAAGATATGGCCAGTGTTAGAAATGATAGAAATGATATTATAATAAGATGCTTAAGCTGCTGATGTTTAATTAAATCAAGAGAGAAATCTCTCTTAAAAATAGCTTGTTTATTAAAATTCTTTGTCAATGAGTCTAATTCTTTTTTCCCTTCAGTGTTTTTCCCTTATTCAGAATTACTGATTCTTTTACAGAAAAGTACTAAAATATATCAGATACAGAGGCTGTTTTAATGGTAGAAAATTTTAAAACTCTGAACAATATTTTCCTTTCTCTTTTCATATTTAACCATATCTTACATTTCTGCTGAAACTTAAGGATCTGTATTTCCATGAAAATTTATTAAGAAATACATTTAGTCATTTTGACTTCATTTAAGTACTTTCTCTAGTTTATATGAATATAGACCCTATCTTCATATAATGTTGTTCATGTGAACAACATTTCCATTTCACCATTTTTAATTAACAGTTTTGACTTGATTACTAGACTTTATTTTTTATACTTATTATTTTCCCACTTATTTCTTGATTTTGAAAGCACAGAAGCACTATTGCTTATGTATGGAGACTCAGAGGTAAGGAGATGAAATGACTTAACTATAAGCAGCAGTTGATAAAAAAGAAAATAGAGTCTGTAGTGTGATCTGCTTTAAAGATGTACTTTTACTCAGCTTGTTTCATTTGATAAAATAGAGTGCCTGCCCACTATTATGTGGGAAAAAAAGAAAATTGAAATATAACTATAAGTTCATTTCTAGAGAGCTTGCTTAACTGTCAAAATAAACTTCTTGATATTTTTCTTCTTTTATTTCATTGTAGTAAATTTATTTTTTTGGAAAGACTATTGTAAAATAAAAGGTAATATTAAATTCCTAGTAAAGTCAAAAGATTTTCAAATGCTATATAGATTCTATATTTTAAATATTAATTTATCAAAAACTCTTAAAATTTTAGAGTTAATGTTAGCTCTGAAATCAAATATTTTTTCCAAAAAGATTTATGAAAAATGTCAGTTTCTTGTTTCACCCTTCTCTACCCTTTCGACTCACTCCTTAGAGGGAGCCATCATTTTAGAAATATTAACATTCTTTGGTTAGTTTATTAATATAAGGCTTGTATTTCCTATCTTGTATTTCCTTCCACAGTGGTCAAAGAATTTACCTCTCTTACCATCTTCCTTCATCCTCAATTCCTCTTTCTATCTTCTCATAATATGGCCGTATCATAATTTTTGGCCAATTATGAGTCAAAATTTACATTACTATGACAGAATAATTACTGTTCACTGGATGGGTCAGAGAATATATTGTGATTATGTTTCCTCTGCACCAGCCTTTTGTTTTTCTCTCTTGAATTTATAAGTGCTTCTTTGCTTCTGTTTAAATTTTTTTGTTTTTAAATTTTATTTTTACTTTATTTTACTTTACAATACTGTATTGGTTTTGCCATACATTGACATGAATCCACCACGGGTGTATATGAGCTCCCAATCCTGAATCCCCCTCCCACCTCCTACCCCATATCCTCTCTCTGGATCATCCCCGTGTACCAGCCCCAAGCATCCTGTATCATGTATCGAACATAGTCTGGTGCTTCATTCTTACATGATAGTATACACGTTTCAATGCCATTCTCTCTGTTTAAATTTACCTTAAGTTCTTTTGTGTGCTACATGAAATCTATCAATCATACGGCTCTCCGTGCTATTTTGCAATTGCCCAAACACATCTGTTGTCCTCTCCCTGTCCCCCTTGCCCTCTTGAAGAGCAGTGATTTTGGTTGTGTGTTTTTTTTTTTTTTTTCGGGTTGTTTGTTTGTTTGTTTTAGTTCTGCTGTATAATTGTCATCCTAGAACTGATCTTCACTGCTCTTCTGTTTTTAATTCATCGAATCCCTTGCCTTTTGTTCTTAGTTTTGTTCCTTTGTTTAGCTGAAGCATTTCTGATGGCTTTTATGAAAGGATGCACTGGATATAATTTTTTAGATCCTTTCAAGTCTAAAAGTTTTGTAATTTACTTCCACACTTGTTTGATTTGCCTGGGGATAGAATATTGACTTTAAAATTAGAATTTTAAGGGTAAAAGTCTTTTAACTTCCAGGTACTTTTGAGAAGTCTGCTGCCAGTCTGTTCAACACACTGTTGTAAACACAAAAATTAGAAAATTCCTGTAGCCTACTGTCAGAGACCTCATGTATAGTAATAGACAGGAGAGGGTGTTGAGTCTCATTAATGAGATGTAGTTAGAGTATTACAGAAGTTCATAAAGGGCTTATCATGTTCAGCCAGAGATCAGGGAGGACACTCTGAAGGTCTGTATTTCAGCTGAGTATGCAGAAGGGAGAGAGGGCATTCTAGGTTAAGGCGATAGTGAAATGAAAAAGTGTAGAGCATGTATGGGGAACTGCTAAGAATTTGGGACTTTGATAGTGTAGCTGGAGAGGAGTTGGAAAGCTAAGTTTATATCAGTTTTGAGAAATTTGAATACCGTGATGGTAATGATGATAATGATAGCAGCTAACATTTATTGAGAATTTACTGTTTGTGGGTCACTCTTCAAAGTGGTTAATATCAGCTGACTCATTTAATAGTCATAATTCTATGATATAAAGGCTTTTATTGTTCCCATTTTATAGTTGAGAAAGCTGGAAGTTAAATAGCTTGTTCTAGGTTATGCTGTTAGAAAATGATAGAGCTAGAATTTGAACTCAATCTGGCTCTTGACTGCATTATAATGGACTTTGATCGATAGTCAGGGGAAAGTCAGGAAGTTACTTTTTCTTTAAAAATCTGGAGAGTGATGTGATCATGGCTGTGTTTTAGGTGGTATATAAGCTGGATTTGGGGAGCAAAATGGAAGATGGTGCTACTTAACCATCACTAACAAGAATGAATAGAAAGGATTCAGACAGTGTGTCTTGAAGGGAACATGATACTGAAGTAAGATGAATTCATTTCAGTTAACCCTAAAATTAGCATAAATATTGCAGCAATGTTTCCTTCTGAAAATGAACAAATGGTGGGCAGAAAGGGAACCAAAATAGCAGATTTTTGCTCTCTTTGAAAATTGGGTAAATCAGTGAGACATTAGCCATAATTGATATTTGTCTGTTTTGCTTAACTTGAAATTACTAATTGTTATAATTTTAATTATTAAGAGTTTTTGTTTTAATGTATGAAAACAGCCTGTGTGTTGAAAGAATGGATATGGTGTCACTTGAGAATATTTCTGTAGAAGTAAGTTGTTTTAGTGTCACTGGATTTTACTTGTTCTGTTATATGATGTCTAATTTTTTGAACTAAGTTCAGATGTATTTTACATATGAAATTAAAGATGTCTTAAAATGCTTTGCGTTTTGGTTATTGCTGCCATGCGGATGCAGGCGCACATTCAGGGGAGTTCATATATGGCTTGGAAAACTTTGTTTACAAGGACATAAAGCCTGGTGGGTATGCATGGTTAATTATACTGAGCTACATACAAAATTATATTCTTATCCATGCTTATGGTTTTAATGGAGTTTATATGGCATGTCATCCTTTATAAAATATGGAAACGTAATTCATGTTTTTCCCCTTCACTGTCATTTCCTTTCTTCCATCTTTTGCAGCCATTTATTCACTCACCAAATGCTTAATGTCTTCTAGTAGGAAGACTATGCTGGATGCTCAGTTTTCATGGGGTGAAGCAGACCCAGTCCACTGCCTTATGCAGTTTACAGTTTGATCTGTGGATAACTTCCAAATCTGGACTGCCTTTTTGACTTTGTTCTATAGTATAGTAGTTTTTCAGTTAAACGATTTCTCTTCTGTAGCAGTGGTTTTCAAACTTGTAAAAAGCAATGAAATGGAACCTTTTTTTTTTTTTTCGAGTGAGACTTTATTTAGGACATTGATAAAAGATGTTTCCCAGACTTTCTTCTCCCATCCTCCCTGATTTGCTTCACCTGTGTAGCAGCTTTGGCAGCACGTGTAGACTACTGTCCTGGACAGCCTCACAAAAAGGGCCGATTTGAAGGCTGACTGTTTTAGGATTTACAGTAGGATTTTTTTGTATCTTAGGAAGTTTACCAAGCACATTAAAATAATAATAATTTCTAATATTTTAAACAATATTTAAATATTTTCGAATATTTAAATATGAAAATATTTTAAATATATTTAAATATTTTAAATATATTTATCTATAACTTTTCAGGAATTGTTATATTAACTTAGTCACACTTAAAGTTTGTTTTGATTAAGTGGCAAGCAAGTGGCATCTCCATGTCAAATTATAAACAACAATAAGCATTATGATAGAGACTGGTGGGCTGCCGTCTATGCTCAGAGTCGGACACGACTGAAGCGACTTAGCAGCAGCAGCAGCAGAATTACTTTTGCTGCTAGAAACTTCCTTAATTTTTAGGTTCATTATGACAAATGAAAGAGTGAGTTGCATGGCACATTTCATAGCATGAATGAAATTACCCTGAAAGGAGTTTCTTTTTGAACAAATCTGTCCTTTGAGTAAGAGTGACTGACTCTGTCTTAGAGTCACTTTGTTTAATATGAAAGATAACGCGTGGGTCACTGTCCAATTTTGTGGGTTGTAATCGAGCCAACTTTCTGTAGTCTGCCAGGGGCAGTGTTTTCTGATCTTACTAAGTACAACCTGCCTGCAGGATACAAATGAGTTCTAGTGGCCTATTTAAGTATGTACAAGAAATCTCTGGGCAGTAGTGCTTAAAAAGAAAACAAAACAAACAGAGGTCACTCTAAAGTAAAACTTCATGATTCAGAGTTTCTTTTTATTCCAAAAATGTGTATTAGCCTAGATTAAAAAAACAAACAAACAAACTTGGCCTAGAATTTGATGATTCTGAAATGAGAATAGTTAATTTTGTTGAAGATGTCTTTTGTTTAGTTGCCCAGGACTTAATGTGTTCTTTATGATGCTTTCACTGTTTTCAGTTTCTGAGTGTGTATTTGTTGTTGTTCAGTCACTCAGTTGTGTCTGATTCTTTGAGAGTGTATATTTACTCATTAAAATTTTTTTTTCCGGAGCAATGATTTTCAAAAAGTCAAAACCATTTTCATAATAATTCTAAGACATTATTTTTTTTCCCCACTGTATTGACATTGGTACTGATGGTACATAAGCAATGTTGTGTAAGATTGCTGGCTGCCTTAGCATGATTTAAGGCAGTGGCACCAAACTCTACTGCCAGTAGCTATTAAATTGTTCCCTGCCAGTCACTCACAGTAAAAACCAAAATAGAATGGAAGAAGCAGCAGTTTTGCTTAAGAAAATCGTTGATGAAATAGAAACCATTTAATTTTAATAGATTACAGCTCTCGAGTATGTGTGTCTTTGTCGTTTTGTGACAAAAGAAGAAGCATTCGTGTTGCACTTCTGTAGACTGAAGCAGGATAATTGTCTCAAGGGAAAACACTTGTGCAGTTGTTTGGGTTTTCAGTGGAACTGGTTGCTTTTTTCATGGAAAGCAATTTTACTTCAAAGAATGGCTGACAGACGATTATTACTCCGATTTGGGTGTTTGGTAGACATTTCAACAACATAGCTTTAAGAAAAAAGAATTGACAGTGTTTGTTACCAGCAATAAGATTTGAGCTTTTGAACAAAAACTAGAATTTTGGGGAATTTGTATTTGCCACTTTGAGCTTCACAGCTTTCCATACTCAAAGATTTTTCTGATGAGATTTTTGGTGGTGTTAACAATGTGATTTTTCATATTAAAAAATTAAGTGACTCCACATTTGTGAGATCTGTATAATTCAGTGAAGCAGTATTTCTGCATTATCAAAGTGTGGTAAAATATTATGAATGTATTAAAGTGCACGGTAGACTGGTTTTAATTTAGACGAAAAATTGACTGATAGTTTCAGATTCCAAGGTGCAGCTTTAAGAAACTATCACTAGTTGAGTTTGATGTAGTATCCACAATTACATGAAAAGATGTTCACATGCAAAAGATGAAGATGTTCCTCCTGTTTCCTATTACATTTCTGTAATTAGGTCAGATTTTCCTCACATACTCCAATCTAAACAATAGATCCTAAAAGAGTGAAGGCAAAAGCAGGTATTTGTATCCAGCAGTCTCCTACTAAACCAGACATTAAGGAGATTTGTGACTGTAAAACGATATCAGTCTTCTCATTACAAGTTTTTGTTCAGAAAACATAGTTATTTTTCATAAATACATATTACCTGTGCTATTGCATAATGGGTTATTTAATAAGTTAATAACTATTAAAAAGTGTTTCAGTGTTGATTTCCAACGTGGTAAATATTAGTATCTGTAACCCACCCTAATGAAAAGCTGGTTAAGGTTCTTAAACTTTAAGTGTATTAAAGGGACCCTAAGACCAAAACATTTGAGAATGGCTTTAGAAAGTGACTCGGGATCATACATTTATTATCCATCAGCTTAAATGAAGACTCTGTAGTACTCAGATTAGATTTTGAAACCATTTGAAACATGGTGCATCTAACATTGAGATCAAAGACAGAACAAGGTTCTAGGACAAATGTGAAACCAGAAGGATAATAGGTCAGATGAGAAGAGTGAGTTATTCCAGACTCTAAACCCAGGCAGCTGAATCCTGTCTCCGAAAACTTTCTCCCTAAGTGGGATGGTTTTCAGGGCTTCTCTTAGCTTTTAGCTTTCTTAGCTATTTCTTTTCAAGTAGTATTTCTCTGAGAACTTCGCTGAATGTTTAATTTGTAAATGAAAAAGATTTAGGGAACCATCACTGTGACAAGAACTCCTGGTAATGGCATAGTCATTTATTTACTAAACCTGTAACAGGTTTAGTAAATATTTTCTTCTCAACTTAGGGTCTTATGCTTAAAATCCAGGACTTGATAATTTGATTCTTAGTTCTTGTAGTGGCAGAATAATTTGCTTTAAAATATCAAGGAAGAACAAATTTAAAATTTCAAGCTAAATATCAGTATATTCTCTATAACATTAATTGAGCTTGTATATTTTATTTTAATGTCCAAATGTAGATAATTTTGATTCAGTTGAATAGATGCATATCATATGCTTTGTGCCTAGATATTATGATAATTCTTGTCCTAATGAAGGACTCCTCCTGACTAGAAACAAACCAGTTGTGCAGATACTTCAGATTCAGTGTATTCATTGCTTAGTGGAAGTCTGTATGAGGTGCCAGGGTTGATGGTCTTGGAGATTCTTGGAAGAGTTGAAGAAGACATTACACAAACAGTAGTGCTGGACCTGAGATTTGAAAGCCTCCTAGGAATTTGCCTGAAGAACTTGAGGGAGAGCAAACTAAGTTCAGGGAATCTACCATGCGCAGAGGCATTAAGGCATTAGAAAGTTACAGCTTGTCCACATGGAACTCTGCTCAGTGTTATGTGGCATCCAGGTTGGGAGGGGAATTTAGGGGAGAATGGACACATGTGCATGTATGGCTGAGTCCCTTCTCTCTTCACCTGAAGCAATCACAACATCGTTAATCAGCTATACCCCAGGACAAAATAAAAAGTTTTTTTTTTTTTTTTTTATAAGTTATAGCTTGTTTTGGAAAGTAGCAGTAGTCTTCTTGAAGTGTCCAGTGCAAGGATGAGTGGCAGAAGATAGACCAGGACAGGGGGATAGGGACTGGGTCATAAAAGGACCTCTGTGTCATGCAAACACTTTCTCATCTTATTTGGCAGGCTACAAAGAGCCTTTAAAATAATTTTGAGCAGGGATTAACAGGCTGTGAATAGTATTTTAGAAGATGTGAATCTGGTAGTATTAGGTCAGGGGAGGTTAGATCAGAGAAAAGAGTGGAGATTGGAGGCAGGGGAAACCATACAGAGGCTGCCCCAAGAGTGAGGACTGGATTTGATGTGTAGCAGGGAGTTGAATGTAAAGATTTATAAGTTGGGTAAGATAGGTTTGGGTTTATGCCATGAAACAAGGCAGTGCCAAATAAAAGAGATGCTAAAGGAATTATTAAGCTAAATGTAAAATTCTGTGTACAGTTTTTTTTTTTTTCCCCTTTTTGTATTCTTTATATTCTCAAGACTGTAAAGGATATCCTGCTTTTGTGAGGTGTATCATTCAGAGGAAGTCATCTGTCAGCAACCTACCCATTCATTTCATTTGTGCTCCTACCATACATATTCTGTCATTATTACATTTCCAATATTTTGACAATGTTGAAATTAAAAATTAAAGCTTATATTTTNTTGTGAGGTGTATCATTCAGAGGAAGTCATCTGTCAGCAACCTACCCATTCATTTCATTTGTGCTCCTACCATACATATTCTGTCATTATTACATTTCCAATATTTTGACAATGTTGAAATTAAAAATTAAAGCTTATATTTTAAGCAGTCATAAATATTCTAATGGGCACTGTGTACAGATATTTTACTCAATTTTTGTGTAATTGCATCTGCTAAGTTACTTTCTTTATTACAGAAGGCTATTCTAGACTAAAAAAGGTTTGTGGATTTCTGCCTGTATTGAAGTAACAGGTCAGTTTAGAATAAAATAAGGTGAATTGTACCAGAATTTGCTGTCAGGAAGAAGTCTCTTGTTTTCTTTTCTGTCCTCTAGTCTGCTAACTTGAATTTTATCCTTTTCTCACTAAAATGCTTCCACTGAGAAGGACGTAAACGTAAAAAGCACAAAAAACATTTTAAGAAACCTTTTAAAGGTCTTGATCGCTCAAAAGGTAGGTAAAAGTGGTTTTTATGCCATGTGTTATTTATACACATTGCCACTTGATTTCTGTCTTCAAAGGTAAAATAAATGTTAGATTATAATGTGACTTCAAAATAAGTTTTAGGAATTTCCCTGTTGATACAGTGGCTGAAAAATAAGTTTTAAGTTGGAAATGCATATTAAAATCTAAAATAAAGCAAGGATAGGTTGTAATTCCCGTTGAGTAGTACTTAACTATCCTTCAATCATTGATTATGAATTATGTGGTAATTTCAACTCTTGAACTTGTATTTTTCTATTTTTTATAGATAAACCAAAAGAAGCCAAAAAGGATACATTTTTGGAAAAATTGGCAACTCAAGTAATTAAAAATGTACAAGTAAAAATCACAGACATTCACATTAAATATGAAGATGATGTAAGTAGTTTACTTGGTGTAAGTTAGTAATTGTGTGTTTTATGATATTAATTATTACTAATTATTAATTTGTCCATACATGGCAGTTTTAAATCCAAGATTAAGTTTTTCCTGATTAGAACTAGCTAATTTAAGAGATTTTTGGATTTTCCTTTATTATTTATTTTGAATTTTGTTTAAAGACTTAGACTAATAAAGCTTTAAGGAACTAATTTTTAAATTTTTTACAAAGACAAAAAAATTGGTTCCCAGAGGTAATGAAGTAATCGGTTACAGTGGTGGTTGGTAGAAAGGGGGCCAAAACCCAGGTCACCTGGCTGCGAGTCTCATGTGCTTTACATTCTACCACACAGGATTTTAGCACACACGGCTACTCACATACATGTGGAGCAGAGTTTAGAAACCACTTTACTGATAACTAAAAGCTTAATGTTAGTTGATTAAGAACTATTTGATTGATTAATTTTAATTAAAACATAGTCAATATTTTGAACTTCATGTGCATTGCTTTGTCTTAAAGTTTGAAGCATAAATGAAAAGCCTTGAATTTTTTCATTTACGTAACGAATTGGTAATGCTTTTTCATCTTTTCCAAAACTGAGTTTGCTTTCTTTTTTGTTTTTAGTTTGCTTTAAGTTTAGATTACATTTAAAGTCATACTGCCATATAGAGAATTTATTTTACTTTCCTGATAAGTTCCTTTTTTCAGTTCATATTCAGTAAGATACACTTGTAGTTTTTCAAGATATACCATTTCCGTCTTATACCAACTTTATGTTTTGGTTTTCTATAGTCATTAGACTGAATTTTGCTAACAAGCAAATGTCTGAAAAACCTAGCTCATCATCAGACTGAAAGTTTTTTTTTTTGGCTGTGTTGAGTCTTCATTGCTGTGTGGGCTTTTCTCTAGTTGCGGTGAGCAGAGGCTACTCTAGGTGCGTGCTTGGGCTTCTCATTGCAGTGGCATCTCTCACTGTGGAGCACGGGCTCTGGGGTGTGCAGGCTCAGTAGCTGCAGCACGTGGGCTCAGTAGTTGCGGCTCCTGGCTCTAGAGCATGGGCTCAGTAGTTGTGGCTTAGTTGCTCTGTAGCATGTGGGATCTTCCTGGATCAGGGATCGAACTCACGTCTCCTGCATTGGCAGGTGGATTCTTTACTGCTGAGGCACCTGGAAAGTCCAGTAGACAGAATTTTACAAGCAAACGTCTAAAAAGCCTAATTCACAAATTGCCTTGTTTAAAACAAACTTAGAACTCAACTTGTCATGGAAGTAAAAGAATTATTCTTAAAGCCAGTGGTATGTTGATGAATAATAATCTCAGCTTAAAGTTTTTTATGAAAGTCCAGTAGACAGAATTTTACAAGCAAACGTCTAAAAAGCCTAATTCACAAATTGCCTTGTTTAAAACAAACTTAGAACTCAACTTGTCATGGAAGTAAAAGAATTATTCTTAAAGCCAGTGGTATGTTGATGAATAATAATCTCAGCTTAAAGTTTTTTATTTTTAATTGAAGGATAATTGCTTTACAGTATTGTGTTGGTTTCTGCCAAACATCAACATGAATCAGCCATAGGTATACCTATATCCCCTCCCTCATGACCCTCCCTCCCACTTTCAGTTTAAACTTAAACTAAGCTTTTCTACTGAGCAAGTACAATTTGAAAGGTACGTTATTTCTTTCTCTTTAATGAAAAAATACAGAGCTGCACAGGGGTGGGACAAGTAATATCAATTACATTTGAGTTGGTGTCAGTGACAAAATATATTAAAATAATCTATAGAAAAAATTAAAAGCACAAAGGGATCTTCCTTGTATCTTGCCTCTTTCACTGTGATTACCTTAATTATTGTGTGTGGAAGGATAGTTGAAAATATAGAAATGAGGGTAGGGGAAGTACAGTTTATCATAAAGATGCTCTTTGTATGAGAGCAGTAATTTATGGGTAGTGCGTTAGCAGCTGAGCAGTTGTGCTTTATTAAAGTTCCTTCTGAAATAGCTGCAAGCTATTTTGAGCTTGATATCCATAGGCCTAAAAAGATGAATATGGGAATGAAGGAAATATATTTTGCCACAAACCATAATATATCTGATATTAAAAACAAAGCTCACAAAGCTCATTCTTTACAGCTGTACCAGATCATGGTTTTCCTGTTTGAGAAGGGTGTATGTGACTCAAGTCCCTGATGGATGATTTAGAACATTACATGATTTTTCTCTTGTCTCTAGTTTCCCTATTTTCTTTCATGACCAAAAAACATTAATTTTTGTACATCTCTGAGATGTTGAAAACAAAGTCATCGTACATACAATGGCACAGTTTAAGCACTGTGTATAAATATTACTTAGATATTGAAGATGAGAAATAGATCAGTTTAATAATGGCAGATTTTGGGTTAAGGGATTGAGAAAATTAAATATTAAGGATCTTGAGCATCTTCTAACAAACATTTTTTTAAAGTGTCATTGGAAATTAAAGGTGTAGAGAGACAGTTCACATTTCTAAATGTGAAAATCTTTTAAAAATAATTTAGTGGCACTGTTTTATCTGCAACTCCTTGTTTTATTTTTCTATGGAGAACATTTTTAGTGGTATACATAAAGAGACTGTCCCTTTTAAACTATCTGGATAAGAATCTGTTTAGTCCTGGTTAGTGAGTGTTCTCGCTTCTAGTAAAAAAAAATAGTTCCACTGGGAAAGTATCATGTTAGTGTCATGCCTGCAAAATATGGGAAATCTCAGCCATGTTAGTGTCTTCCTCCTTCTCTTTCTTCTCCCAAATCCATCTGTGTTGTGTAACTTACCTGTAAATTCATTGTCCTGTGTTGCCTGTTGTAGAGTGTAAAATGGATTTACCCTCACTGTGAGTGTATTTTAATGCCACTTTTTTCTTTGACAGGTATCAGATCCAAAGCGGCCTCTTTCATTTGGTGTCACACTGGGAGAGCTTAGTCTATTGGTAAAGTTGACCTTGTTTAAAATTTCTGTGGAATCTGTAAAATATTATTCTCAGGGTGAATTTCCTAAAATCAGCTATTGCTGCAAATAGCTATTTTATTTTTATGTGTTACCTTTCTACAGCTTTTCTGGAAATTTATAATTTTTAGTGATACTTTTATTATATTCTGTAATTATTTTATCTTTGAATTTAACAAATATAAAAATATTAAGAACAAGAGTTTTGAAAGTCTTAAAAGCTGTATCTTAAATGTGTAGTAAATTAGGGGGAGATAGATTTCCATAGAGTCAAGTTCTTATCCAAGGTATAATTTCTAAATAGCTTGTACATGTGTATCTGTTTATATGTATGTATGTGTGTGTTTATTATATTGAAATATACATAAGGTAATTTATTTTGATTAAGTATTTTACAATGCAGTTTGTTTTTTCTTTTAAGATCCTTAGTATATAGAGTGGGTATATCCTGGTTGGACATTTTTTTTTTCTATTATGGACAACTAAGTGGTAGGGACAGGTTTTAAAGTTAAGGACAGTGAGCAGTAAATCACATTGGGTGTATTTTTGCCTTTTGATTAGTTATGTTGAAGAGGGCCTTAGGAAGGAAAGAAGACGAAGGAAAAAGGAAAGAGAAGTAGTCTATTAAACAGAAAAAGGTCTTTGTTCCATGGACTCCTTAAGAATGATACATGCATACAGAGAAGTAGAGATATACATCAGTTGAAGATCAAAGCAAAAATTAACAGGTATTGGAGAAATAAAGGAAAGGGAGTCAAGGAAGCTAGTGTTTAATACACTGCTTATCCTCTGCTTGTCTCCAAAATAAGTTTGAAGTAACTTTCAATAAAAAAGAAATAATACTATAATACTTTCGAAGAACCAGAATCTGTGTTCTGAAAGGTAGAGGCATCATCGTTCCAGAAAAATGAGACAAACAGTATTAGTCATAACAAAGGTCAGTATTTAATATTGAGCTTCTAGCAGATCAAATGAAAAACACACAATCGTCCTGTGGCCGACTTTGCGTTGACTGATGGCAGGAGTACCAGGGCGTAAGGGCAAAGGATAGTTTCCTTAGTGTGTATTGTTCTTTGATCCTCTGTATCTTTCCTCAGGTTTTTCATACGGTTTTCTTTGCCTGTGTTACTCTTTTCCCTTAAACTGCCTGGTGATTCTATTCAGGTTTTAATATTTCCTTGAGATATTACTGTTTTTCTCTCTCTCTCTCTCTTTTTTTTTTTTTTACTTCACTCTTAGAATTTACTATTTCTTTTTTTTTTAATACTCCCCTTTATATTTTATCAGAGCACCTGTGACACCTTACTGTTCTGGTTACCATGTTGGTTTCCTTCTAGCCAACCTCCATTCATTGATACAGTATTACCTGTATTTTAGTGTTTTTGTGATGATTTAATTAAGTAGTTTGAATAAAGTATTTGGCACATTGGCTCAATTTCTGCTTCAACTACTACATTGACTGTTATAACAACAGCAATAGCAGACTCACCTCTTTCTGTATCTGTACCATTCCTTTTTTCCATCTTTTCAAATGCAGACTAACTCTTAAATCTTAGATAATCTCCTGACCTCTGACTGGATCCCGTCCTCACCCATGTCCTTAGGAGCCTTTCCCCGACTTTCTCTCAATCTCTTCTATCTTTTGTCCTTTCTTCCTTATTTCTGTCAGTTTCCTTTTCTTTCCTAAATCTTCAACTCTCCTTCCCTGCCCACCTCTGTCTTCTAACCATTTAAGCTCATTTAAGTCTCTCCTTTATATTAAAATTTAAAAGCCTCTCCTTATCCTCCTCTGACTCCACTCAGCCACATCTGACTACTGCCTAGCTAGCTCTTTGTTTTTTTTTATTCATACCCACTTTCAGACACACAATAGCTCAGTAATTATTTTCTGGATGAATGAACTGAATTAAATTAGAACCTCCTCAATTCTCTTTTTCACTCTTCCTTTGTAATATATGTATGTGAAAAACAGGTAACTCCCATTAGCCAATGATAACTAGATGTCTTGTTATTTCTGACTTATTTTGTTACAGTTATTAGAGCACTGTTTTATGATACATATACTTCATTTCACAGTTACTCTTTTTTTTTTTGTTTTAGACTGCAAACAAAGACTGGACACCATGCATATTAAATGAAGCAGAAAAAATTATATACAAGGTATTAGACTAGACTTTTTAATCTAGTTATTTTCCTAAGTACAAACATTTAATGTATTTTCTTCAAGTAACCTTGATAGAGCAGAATATACCATTGAATGGGAGTTGAAAGTTTAGGGTTTAGTTTTGGCTCAGCTACTTACTATGTTACCTTCTAAAATGACTTACCTTTCTTAACCTAGAATATAAAGAAACTGGATAAAATTAATATTTCCCAAATTGTATTTGATTGTATTTGATGGGGCATTAGATAATATTAGATTTGTTGAAAAAATATTCTCTGGTCAAGTAAGGTTACTGACTAAAACAGAAAGGTGTTCATAGTTAGACAGGTATATTTTATTTTGTTTTAAACTCCAGGATGTCACAATACTTTAAATATGCTAATCTTTGAATCTTCCAAAGGGATATTTTATATGTACTTTTCTCCATCTTTGTTGATCATAGAATCCTCTTCCTTTCACCCTTCCTTTGAAACAGCCATTTGTATTCATTGGAGGAATCATGTCTTTCTTATTCATTGAAATACTTACAGAGTCTGTTAAATACTGAATTCTCAATAAGTATTTGATTATTGGATGAGTGAATCCCCTGGGGAACAGTGTTCCTGCAAGCACTATTCAGCAAATGCTAGATTAATAAGCGTTAGTCACTCAGTCATGTCCGACTCTCTGGGATGTTATGGACTGTAGCCTGCCAGGCTCCTCTGTCCATGAATTCTCCAGGCAAGAATACTGGAGTGGATAGCCATTTCCTTCTCCAGGGGACCTTCCTGACCCTCAGATTGAACCCAGGTCTCCTGTGTTGCAGTTAGATTTTTTTTTTTTTTTACCATCTGAGCCACTAAGGAAGCCCAGATTAATAATAAAGTCTCTGAATAACATACATACGTTTTCCTCCACTTTTGCATTATGTTCTTCCCTTTAAAAGTTCAGAATGACAATTGGATGATTTTGGTATAGTGAGCATGAGAATATTCTTTTAATATTGATACATAACTTCGATTTGTTAGTTGCCTGATCTTTTCCGATTTTCCTTTTATAGCTGATACGACTTGATAGTCTCAGTGCCTACTGGAATGTGAATTGCAGCATGTCTTACCAGGGATCAAGGGAACAGATCTTGGTAATTTCAGTTTGTCCCCTAAATAGCTGACTGTACTCCTGAGATTCATTTTACATATGCGGTCTCTAATGAGGACAAGATACTGGTCTGTTGCTTAAGCTGTAACTAAGTCAGAAGTGTGCAATACAGTTTTTGGAATTGACTCTATCTTAAAAATAGCACTTTTGTTTTTGAAGATCTTTGTGACATCTTTCACTTGACAGTGAGATGAGAACCTGTATTATCAAATTAAAACTGGATTTATGGTTTTTCACATTCTCATTTTGATGGCATTCTGGTTGCATTGTGGAGTTTCATATGAGAATGATTACTTGAAGAGGATTGTAAAGAAAGATGATACCTGTCAGATTTTTAAAAAATGTATCTGTAGCATATGTTTTAAGCATTTACAGTGATGCATCGTAGTGAATGATTCAAAACTAAGCATGTTAAGTCATGTCTTAAAGCTAAGCAGTCTTAGTCATATTTACTTAGAAAAGAACAGTTGAATTTTCTGTACTGAATTAATTCCAAGATTCTGTCTTATTTCTCAGGAAGATACTGTAATGATTAATTTGCTTTTGTCTAGAAAGTGATTGAGATCCTAATTTATGAATATGTGTGTGTGTATACATTACATACATTTTAAGTCAGAATGGAACAATCTTATGTTGTTTCTAGGTATTTAGAATTTATAAAGATTATCTATTGAAGTAATATTCTAAAGAAATATATCTGTAAATAGTGCTCAGTGTGTTTTTCTTATGGACTAATAATTACCAAGTTGGGAATAAAGATATTGATTTAGAACCATATTTTATGTGCCTGTGTGTGTCAGGGGTGCTGAGAATGTATGCATTTTCTTTTTCATTCTCATATCATTCAAATTTTTTTATTTAGGATCAGCTGAAAAGTGAAATTCTTACAAGTAACAATATACCCCCAAACCATCAATACAGTAAGTAATGGTAAAAGTTTATTTTATGTTATAGGAAATGTGGAATTAAATACGTTATTTTAATATACTTTTTCTGATAAAGTTATTTTAACAAAGAGAAAGTATTAATTTTATATGTTAGTGTCATGATGCAGCATATTCGGTATATATTTTAGTATTAGGTTGTGACACTTACACCACTGGAGAGTGAGAGGGAAGGGCTCTGTGGCTATAGTTCACTCCCAACAGCTAACCCCCTTGACCTTCATGTTTTTTCCCTATCTTGTTATCGTCTGCTTTGTTTTAGAAATTAGATTTTCTTTTTTTTTCTTTGTTTAATAATGAAATCACTGAGGTCTTGATATTCAGGTTACTTTGAACATGTCAGTATTGTAGTGTTAAGACAAACTACTTCAGAGATTTTAAAAAATGAAGTATAGATGATTATAGTAGAGCCTCCCAGGTGGCGCAGTGGTAAAAAATCTGCCTGCCAATGCAAGAGATGCAGGAGTTGCATGCATGCACATAGTTGCTTTATAGTATTATGCTGATTTCAGGTATATAAAGTACAGATAATGTGTTTTTACAGATTGTACTTCATTAAGGATTGTTAGACCCATATAAGATATTGGGTCTAATTCCCTGTGTTGTACAGTAAATCCTTATTGCTTATCTGTTTTATGTGTTGTAGGCTGTACATGTTAATCACATGCCATAATTTTTCCCTTCTCCTTCCCTCTCCTCTTTGGTAGCCACAAGTTTATTTTCTACATCTGTGAGTCTGTGTCTGTTCTGCATATTCAGTCATTTGTGTTTTTTTTTAGATTCTGTATATAAATGATAACATGTAATATTTGTCTTTGTCTTATTTCACTAAGCATAATATTCTCTAAGTTCATCCATATTGCTACATATGGCACTATTTCATTCTTTCTTATGCTTGAGTAATATTCCATTGTATATATGTACCATATTTTAATCCGTTCCTCTCTTGATGGGCATTTGGGTAGCTGGAATATCTTGGCTGTTGTAAATGGTGCTGCTGTGAACATTTGGGTGCATGTGTCTTTTCAAATTAGTGTTTTTATTTTTTCAGGATATATGCCCAGAAGTGGAAATGCTGGGTCATACAGTAGTTCTATTTTTAGTTTTTTGAGGAACCTCCATACTGTTTTCAGTAGTGACTGCACCAGTTTACATTTCTCACTGATGATGCACCGGGGTTCACTTTTCTTCATAGTCTCTTTGTTAGAATATGTTATTTGTAAACATTTGTTATTTGTAAACTTTTTGATGGTAGCCATTCTGACAGATGTAGGGGGTAGATTCACTGTTGTTTTGATTTGAATTTCTCCAGGGATCTTTTCTGTTTCTTGGCAGCCTTACCTTTATTTATTTTTGAGTAGATCTCTAACAAAGTTGCCTGTATATTATTTATCCCATACATTTTCTCTGCTATTCTTTTTTTTAATATAAATGTATTTATTTTAATTGGAGGCTAATTACTTTGCAATATTGTATCGGTTTTGCCATACATCAACATGAATCCGCCATGGGTGTACATGTGTTCCCCATCCTGAACCCCCCTCCCACCTCCCTCCCCATACCATCCCTCTGGGTCATCCCAGTGCACCAGCCCTGAGCATCCTGTACCATGCATCGAACCTGGACTGGCAATTCATTTCATGTATGATATTATACATGTTTCCATGCCATTCTCCCAAATCATCCCACCCTTGCCCTCTCCCACAGAGTCCATAAGACTGTTCTATACATCCGTGTTTCTTTTGCTCTCTTGCATACAGGGTTATCATTACCATCTTTATAAATTCCGTGTATATGTGTTAGTATGCTGTATTGGTGTTTTTCTTTCTGGCTTACTTCACTCTGTATAATAGGCTCCAGTTTCATCCACCTCATTAGAACTGATTCAAATGTATTCTTTTTAATGGCTGAGTAATACTCCATTGTGTATATGTACCACAGCTTTCTTATCCATTCATCTGCTGATGGACATCTAGGTTGCTTCCATGTCCTGGCTATTATAAACAGTGCTGCGATGAACATTGGGGTACATGTGTCTCTTTCAATTCTGGTTTCCTCGGTGTGTATGCCCAGCAGTGGGATTGCTGGGTCATAAGGCAGTTCTATTTGCAGTTTTTTAAGGAATCTCCACACTGTTCTCCATAGTGGCTGTACTAGTTTGCATTCCCACCAACAGTGTAAGAGGGTTCCCTTTTCTCCACACCCTCTCCAGCATTTATTGCTTGTAGACTTTTGGATCGCAGCCATTCTGACTGGTGTGAAATGGTACCTCATTGTGGTCTTGATTTGCATTTCTCTGATAATGAGTGATGTTGAGCATCTTTTCATGTGTTTGTTAGCCATCCGTATGTCTTCTTTGGAGAAATGTCTGTTTAGTTCTTTGGCCCATTTTTTGATTGGGTCGTTTATTTTTCTGGAATTGAGCTGCATGAGTTGCTTGTATATTTTTGAGATTAGTTGTTTGTCAGTTGCTTCATTTGCTATTGTTTTCTCCCATTCAGAAGGCTGTCTTTTTACCTTGCTTATAGTTTCCTTTGTTGTGCAGAAGCTTTTAATTTTAATTAGATCCCATTTGTTTATTTTTGCTTTTATTTCCAGTATTCTGGGAGGTGGATCATAGAGGATCCTGCTGTGATTTATGTCGGAAAGTGTTTTGCCTATGTTCTCCTCTAGGAGTTTTATAGTTTCTGGTCTTACGTTTAGATCTTTAATCCATTTTGAGTTTATTTTTGTGTGTGGTGTTAGAAAGTGATCTAGTTTCATTCTTCTACAAGTGGTTGACCAGTTTTCCCAGCACCACTTGTTAAAGAGATTGTCTTTACTCCATTGTATATTCTTGCCTCCTTTGTCGAAGATAAGGTGTCCATAGGTGTGTGGATTTATCTCTGGGCTTTCTATTTTGTTCCATTGATCTATATTTCTGTCTTTGTGCCAGTACCATACTGTCTTGATGACTGTGGCTTTGTAGTAGAGCCTGAAGTCAGGCAGGTTGATTCCTCCAGTTCCATTCTTCTTTCTCAAGATTGCTTTGGCTATTCGAGGTTTTTTGTATTTCCATACAAATCTTGAAATTATTTGTTCTAGTTCTGTGAAAAATACCGCTGGTAGCTTGATAGGGATTGCATTGAATCTGTAGATTGCTTTGGGTAGTATACTCATTTTCACTATATTGATTCTTCCGATCCATGAACACGGTATATTTCTCCATCTATTAGTGTCCTCTTTGATTTCTTTCATCAGTGTTTTATAGTTTTCCATATATAGGTCTTTAGTTTCTTTAGGTAGATATATTCCTAAGTATTTTATTCTTTTCGTTGCAATGGTGAATGGAATTGTTTCCTTAATTTCTTTTTCTACTTTCTCATTATTAGTGTATAGGAATGCAAGGGATTTCTGTGTGTTGATTTTATATCCTGCAACTTTACTATATTCATTGATTAGCTCTAGTAATTTTCTGGTGGAGTCTTTAGGATTTTCTATGTAGAGGATCATGTCATCTGCAAACAGTGAGAGTTTTACTTCTTCTTTTCCAATTTGGATTCCTTTTATTTCTTTTTCTGCCCTGATTGCTGTGGCCAAAACTTCCAGAACTATGTTGAATAGTAGCGGTGAAAGTGGGCACCCTTGTCTTGTTCCTGACTTTAGGGGAAATGCTTTCAGTTTTTCACCATTGAGGATAATGTTTGCTGTGGGTTTGTCATATATAGCTTTTATTATGTTGAGGTATGTTCCTTCTATTCCTACTTTCTGGAGAGTTTTTATCATAAATGGATGTTGAATTTTGTCAAAGGCCTTCTCTGCATCTATTGAGATAATCATATGGCTTTTATTTTTCAATTTGTTTATGTGGTGTATTACATTGATTGATTTGCAGATATTGAAGAATCCTTGCATCCTTGGGATAAAGCCCACTTGGTCATGATGTATAATCTTATTAATGTGTTGTTGGATTCTGTTTACTAGAATTTTGTTAAGGATTTTTGGATCTATGTTCATCAGTGATATTGGCCTGTAGTTTTCTTTTTCTGTGTCATCTTTGTCAGATTTTGGTATTACGGTGATGGTGGCCTCATAGAATGAGTTTGGAAGTTTACCTTCCTCTGCAATTTTCTGGAAGAGTTTGAGTAGGATAGGTGTTAGCTCTTCTCTAAATTTTTGGTAGAATTCAGCTGTGAAGCCATCTGGACCTGGGCTTTTGTTTGTTGGAAGATTTCTGATTACAGTTTCAATTTCCCTGCTTGTGATGGGTCTGTTAAGATTTTCTATTTCTTCCTGGTTCAGTTTTGGAAAGTTGTACTTTTATAAGAATTTGTCCATTTCTGCCACATTGTCCTTTTTATTGGCATATAATTGCTGATAGTAGTCTCTTATGATCCTTTGTATTTCTGTGTTGTCTGTTGTGACCTCTCCATTTTCATTTCAATTTTATTGATTTGATTTTTCTCCCTTTGTTTCTTGATGAGTCTGGCTAATGGTTTGTCAATTTTATATATCCTTGCAAAGAACTAGCTTTTGGCTTTGTTGATTTTTGCTATTGTCTCTTTTGCATTTATTTCTGTCCTAATTTTTAAGATTTCTTTCCTTCTACTAACCCTGGGGTTCTTCAGTTCTTCCTTTTCTAGTTGCTTTAGGTGTATGTAGAGTTGGTTACTTATTTGACTTTTTTCTTGTTTCTTGAGGTATGCCTGTATTGCTACGAACCTTCCCCTTAGCACTGCTTCTACAGTGTCTCACAGGTTTTGGGTTGTGTTTTCATTTTTGTTCATTTCTCTGCATATTTTGATTTCTTTTTTAATTTCTTCTGTGATTTGTTGGTTATTCAGCAGTGTGTTGTTCAGCCTCCATATGTTGAAATTTTTAATAGTTTTTCTCCTGTAATTGAGATCTAATCTTACTGCATTGTGGTCAGAAAAGATGCTTGGAATGATTTCAGTTTTTTTGAATTTACCAAGGCTAGGTTTATGGCCCAGGATGTGATCTATTCTGGAGAAGATTCTGTGTGCACTTGAGAAAAAGGTGAAATTCAGTGTTTTGGGTTGAAATGTCCTATAGATATCAATTAGGTCTAACTGGTCTATTGTATCATTTAAAGTTTGTGTTTCCTTGTTAATTTTCTGTTTAGTTGATCTATCCATAGGTGTGAGTGGGGTATTAAAGTCTCCTCCTATTATTGCATTATTGTTAATTTCCACTTTCATACTTGTTAGCATTTGTCTTACATATTGTGGTGCTCCTATGTTGGGTGCATATATATTTATAATTGTTACATCTTTTTGTTGGATTGATCCTTTGATCATTATGTAGTGTCCTTCTTTGTCTCTTTTCACAGCCTTTGTTTTAAAGTCTATTTTGTCTGATAAGAGTATTGCTACTCCTGCCTTCTTTTGCTCTCTATTTGCGTGGAATACCTTTTTCTAGCCCTTCACTTTCAGTCTGTATGTGTCCCTTGTTTCGAGGTGGGTCTCTTGTAAACAACATACATAGGGGTCTTGTTTTTGTATCCATTCAGCCAGTCTTTGTCTTTTGGTTGGGGCATTCAACCCATTTACATTTAAGGTAATTATTGATAAGTATGACCCCATTGCCATTTACTTTATTGTTTTGGGTTCGAGTTTATACACCCTTTCTGTGTTTCCTGCCTAGATAAGATCTTTTAGCATTTGTTGGAGAGCTGGTTTGCTGGTGCTGAATTCTCTCAGCTTTTGCTTGTCTGTAAAGCTTTTGATGTCTCCTTCATATTTGATGAGATCCTTGCTGGGTAGAGTAATCTGGGCTATAGGTTATTTTCTTTCATCACTTTAAGTATGTCTTGCCATTCCCTCCTGACCTGAAGAGTTTCTATTGAAAGATCAACTGTTATCATTATGGGAATCCTCTTGTGTTATTTGTTGTTTTTCCCTTGCTGCTTTTAATATTTGTTCTTTGTTTTCTCTGCATCTATTGA
The DNA here is from genome assembly GCA_006410635.1 of Cephalophus harveyi. NCBI lineage: Eukaryota > Metazoa > Chordata > Mammalia > Artiodactyla > Bovidae > Cephalophus > Cephalophus harveyi. The sequence continues at coordinate 5,201 of SJYT01080152.1, read as the reverse complement.
GATAATCATATGGCTTTTATTTTTCAATTTGTTTATGTGGTGTATTACATTGATTGATTTGCAGATATTGAAGAATCCTTGCATCCTTGGGATAAAGCCCACTTGGTCATGATGTATAATCTTATTAATGTGTTGTTGGATTCTGTTTACTAGAATTTTGTTAAGGATTTTTGGATCTATGTTCATCAGTGATATTGGCCTGTAGTTTTCTTTTTCTGTGTCATCTTTGTCAGATTTTGGTATTACGGTGATGGTGGCCTCATAGAATGAGTTTGGAAGTTTACCTTCCTCTGCAATTTTCTGGAAGAGTTTGAGTAGGATAGGTGTTAGCTCTTCTCTAAATTTTTGGTAGAATTCAGCTGTGAAGCCATCTGGACCTGGGCTTTTGTTTGTTGGAAGATTTCTGATTACAGTTTCAATTTCCCTGCTTGTGATGGGTCTGTTAAGATTTTCTATTTCTTCCTGGTTCAGTTTTGGAAAGTTGTACTTTTATAAGAATTTGTCCATTTCTGCCACATTGTCCTTTTTATTGGCATATAATTGCTGATAGTAGTCTCTTATGATCCTTTGTATTTCTGTGTTGTCTGTTGTGACCTCTCCATTTTCATTTCAATTTTATTGATTTGATTTTTCTCCCTTTGTTTCTTGATGAGTCTGGCTAATGGTTTGTCAATTTTATATATCCTTGCAAAGAACTAGCTTTTGGCTTTGTTGATTTTTGCTATTGTCTCTTTTGCATTTATTTCTGTCCTAATTTTTAAGATTTCTTTCCTTCTACTAACCCTGGGGTTCTTCAGTTCTTCCTTTTCTAGTTGCTTTAGGTGTATGTAGAGTTGGTTACTTATTTGACTTTTTTCTTGTTTCTTGAGGTATGCCTGTATTGCTACGAACCTTCCCCTTAGCACTGCTTCTACAGTGTCTCACAGGTTTTGGGTTGTGTTTTCATTTTTGTTCATTTCTCTGCATATTTTGATTTCTTTTTTAATTTCTTCTGTGATTTGTTGGTTATTCAGCAGTGTGTTGTTCAGCCTCCATATGTTGAAATTTTTAATAGTTTTTCTCCTGTAATTGAGATCTAATCTTACTGCATTGTGGTCAGAAAAGATGCTTGGAATGATTTCAGTTTTTTTGAATTTACCAAGGCTAGGTTTATGGCCCAGGATGTGATCTATTCTGGAGAAGATTCTGTGTGCACTTGAGAAAAAGGTGAAATTCAGTGTTTTGGGTTGAAATGTCCTATAGATATCAATTAGGTCTAACTGGTCTATTGTATCATTTAAAGTTTGTGTTTCCTTGTTAATTTTCTGTTTAGTTGATCTATCCATAGGTGTGAGTGGGGTATTAAAGTCTCCTCCTATTATTGCATTATTGTTAATTTCCACTTTCATACTTGTTAGCATTTGTCTTACATATTGTGGTGCTCCTATGTTGGGTGCATATATATTTATAATTGTTACATCTTTTTGTTGGATTGATCCTTTGATCATTATGTAGTGTCCTTCTTTGTCTCTTTTCACAGCCTTTGTTTTAAAGTCTATTTTGTCTGATAAGAGTATTGCTACTCCTGCCTTCTTTTGCTCTCTATTTGCGTGGAATACCTTTTTCTAGCCCTTCACTTTCAGTCTGTATGTGTCCCTTGTTTCGAGGTGGGTCTCTTGTAAACAACATACATAGGGGTCTTGTTTTTGTATCCATTCAGCCAGTCTTTGTCTTTTGGTTGGGGCATTCAACCCATTTACATTTAAGGTAATTATTGATAAGTATGACCCCATTGCCATTTACTTTATTGTTTTGGGTTCGAGTTTATACACCCTTTCTGTGTTTCCTGCCTAGATAAGATCTTTTAGCATTTGTTGGAGAGCTGGTTTGCTGGTGCTGAATTCTCTCAGCTTTTGCTTGTCTGTAAAGCTTTTGATGTCTCCTTCATATTTGATGAGATCCTTGCTGGGTAGAGTAATCTGGGCTATAGGTTATTTTCTTTCATCACTTTAAGTATGTCTTGCCATTCCCTCCTGACCTGAAGAGTTTCTATCGAAAGATCAACTGTTATCATTATGGGAATCCTCTTGTGTTATTTGTTGTTTTTCCCTTGCTGCTTTTAATATTTGTTCTTTGTTTATTTGATTAATATGTGTCTTGGGGTGTTTTGCCTTCAGTTTATCCTGATTGGGACTTTCTGGGTTTCTTGGACTTGGGTGATTATTTCCTTCCCCATTTTAGGGAAGTTTTCAATTATTATCTCCTCAAGTATTTTCTCATGGTCTTTCTTTTTGTCTTCTTTTTCTGGGACTCCTATGATTCGAATGTTGGGGCATTTAACGTTTTCCCAGAAGTCTGTGAGATTGTCCTCTTTTCTTTTAATTCATTTTTCTTTTTTCCTCTCTGTTTCATTTATTTCTATCATTCTATCTTCTACTTCACTAATCCTATCTTCTGCCTCCATTATTCTACTGTTGGTTCCCTCCAGAGTGTTTTTGATCTCATCTATTGCATTATTCATTATATATTGACTCTTTTTTATTTCTTCTAGGTTCTTGTTAAACCTTTCTTGCATCTTCTCAATCCTTGTCTCCAGGCTATTTATCTGTGATTCCATTTTGTTTTCAAAATTTTGGATCATTTTCACTATCATTATTTAGAATTCTTTATCAGGTAGATTCCCTATCTCTTCCTCTTTGGTTTGGTTTGGTGGGCATTTATCCTGTTCCTTTACCTGTTGGGTATTCCTCTGTCTCTTCATCTTGTTTATATTGCTGTGTTTGGAGTGGTCTTTCTGTATTCTGGCAGTTTGTGGAGTTCTCTTTATTGTGGAGTTTCCTCGCTGTGGGTGGGGTTTTAAGGGTGGCTTATCAAGGTTTCCTGGTTAGGGAAGCTTGTGTCGGTGTTCTGGTGAGTGGGGCTGGACTTCTTTCTGGAGTGTAATGAAGTGTCCAGTAATGAGTTATGAGATGTCAGTGGGTTTTGAGTGACTTTGGGTAGCCTGTATATTGAAGCTCAGGGCTGTGTTCCTGTGTTACTGGAGAATTTTGCGTGGTATGTCTTGCTCTGGAACTTGTTGGCCCTTGGGTGGTGCTTGGTTTCAGTGTAGGTACAGAGGCGTTTGATGAGCTCCTGTTGATTAATGTTCCCTGGAGTCAGGCTTTCTCTGGTGTTCTCCGGATTTGGACTTAAGCCTCCTGCTTCTGGTTTTCAGTCTTATTTTTACAGTAGCCTCAAGACTTCTTTATCTATACAGCACCGTTGATAAAACATCTAGGTTAAAGATGAAAAGTTTCTCCGTAGTGAGGGACACCCAGAGAGGTTCATAGAGTTACATAGAGAAGAGAAGAGGAAGGAGGGAGATAGAGGTGACCAGGATGAGATGAGGTGGAATCAAAAGAGGAGAGAGCACGCTAGCCAGTAATCACTTCCTTATGTGCGCTCTACAGTCTGGACCGCTCAGAGATGATCATGGTGTTATACAGAGAAGAGAAGAGGGAGAAAGAAGACAGAGGTGGCCAGGAGGATAAAGAGGGGAATCAAATGGAGAGAGACAGATCCAGCCAGTAATCAGTTCCCTAAGTGTTCTCCACCATCCGGAACACACAAAGAGATTCACAGAGTTGGGTAGAGAAGAGAAGGGGGAGGGAGGAGATAGCGGTGACCTGGTGGAGAAAAGAGAGTCCAAAGGGGGAGAGAGCAGTCAAGCCAGTAATCTTGCATCCAAGTAAAAATGGTTAGTGAAGTTTGGGTTCTTAAAGGTACAAAATTGATAACAAATACGAAAAAGCACAGATTAAAAATGAGGTTGGATTTCAAAAATACAATATTAAAGAAAAAGAGAAAAAAAAAAGTCACAAAATTATAAAATATATATATGAAGTTTGCTTTAAAAAATAGTGTCTCTCTCTTAGGTGTCTCTAATAGTAGGTTATAAAAATGAAAATTAAAGGAGTAATAGAGGACTTAAAAAAGTTGAATGATAGTAAAAATAGTAAAAACATATCTAGGACTTTCTTTGGTGGTGGTGTGGAGAGTGTGGCGTCGGTTCATTTTCAGATAGTTCTTTGATTCGGCTTATATTTCTTAAGATCTATAGGCCCCTTCCTGTGTAGTCAGTACTATCTACAGGGTTTTAATCTATTAACACCTGTCACTTCCAAGGAGGTTCCCTCTGTTTTAGCTGCTTCTGTTTGCTGGTCTCTTCAGTGTCTAATTCCTGCCCTCCCACAAGGGGATGGTTGTGGACACTTTTTAAGGCTCACTTGTTCAGTCGTGCTGTGGGGAGGGAGGGACGCTGCAAACAAATAACACTGGCGTGTGCTCGCAGTGTCTTGGCCACACTGGGTTTGCCCCTGCTCACTGTGTGTGCTTTCCCTGTTTACACTGCTTAGGCTCTAGGTTGCTCTGCCGGAATCTGTCTGAGGCTGGCCCTGGGTTGTATGAACTTTCCAGGTCTAAGCCGCTCAGGTTCAGGTATTCGTAATCCTCAGAGGTGCAGACTCTAGGTTGGGCCTGCATTTTGTGCCCTTCCCAGATCCAAGCAGCTCAGGTGATGAGGTGCTTGGCGAGCACAGTCGCTGTGACTTACCGCCTCCCCCGTCCCTGCCGCTCGGTTTTCTGGGTGTACAACCAGCTTACCTTCTGAGGCAGATGTTGACCGTCCAGAATCCCAAGAAGTCTTGGTTAGCAAGGAAGCCTGCTTGCAGTTTGGTTGATAATGCTTCTCTGGGGACATGACTTCCCCCTTCTGGCTCTGGCTGCCCTCGCCTACCTGTGTCCGGAGGAGGATGGGCTGGCCTGTAGCCGGCTAGCTCTGCTCAGTCTTTTGTTCTGTGAGCTGATCTGGCGGTATCTTCAGTTCAGTTCAGTCGCTCAGTCGTGTCCGATTTTTTGCGACCCTATGAATCACAGCACGCCAGGCCTCCCTGTCCATCACCATCTCCCAGAGTTCACTCAGACTCACGTCTGTCGAGTCCGTGATGCCATCCAGCCATCTCATCCTCGGTCGTCCCCTTCTCCTCCTGCCCCCAATCCCTCCCAGCATCAGAGTCTTTTCCAATGAGTCAACTCTTCGCATGAGGTGGCCAAAGAACTGGAGTTTCAGCTTTAGCATCATTCCTTCCAAAGAAATCCCAGGGCTGATCTCCTTCAGAATGGACTGGTTGGATCTCCTTGCAGTCCAAGGGACTCTCAAGAGTCTTCTCCAACACCACAGTTCA
>SJYT01080137.1:141264-174962 GCA_006410635.1 Cephalophus harveyi | reverse complement strand
CGAGGATGAGATGGCTGGATGGCATCACGGACTCGATAGACGTGAGTCTGAGTGAACTCCGGGAGTTGGTGATGGACAGGGAGGCCTGACGTGCTGCGATTCATGGGGTCGCAAAGAGCTGGACATAACTGAGCAACTGAACTGAACTGAAACATATTATTACTATAAAGTTCATTGTTAGCTTTGTTTAAATTATATTTATGATACACAGAGATAAATTTAAACTTTTTCCAATTTAACAATTGACACACACTGCTTATTTCATCTTAATTAAGAAGATTCATAATTTATCAACACATCAATTTAAAAATTATAGATTTGTTGGCCAGATATATTATAAAGTGAAAAACAAGCAAAAGTTGTTTTCCTGACTAATTTTTAAGTTACTGTGGGTTAAAAATGAAGAATTATTTGACTCTATGTGGTGGGGTTGTTGACTGCCAAATAAAAGCTGCCTGACTCATGGAAATAATTTGGGAGTTTTCCAAATCTTTATGAACAAAAGTAAACTATTGTTTTTAAGGATAATTTTTCCTGTAATTTGTGTGCACATGTGTGTATGTTTATACTATACAGTTCATGGAATTCTCCAAGCCCAAATACTAGAGTGGGTAGTGTTCCTTTTTCCAGGGGACCTTCCCAACCCAGGTCTCCCACATTGCAGGCGGATTCTTTACCAGCTGAGCCACCCGGGAAGCCCGTATGTTTATACAGGGAAAGTGTTTTCTCTATTTGCAGTTATTTGGAAAATCTATGGGCAAAACAAATGAACAGCGATTGACTTAATTTTGTTAATATCTAAATGCAGTGTATTTTCAAAATACAATGAACAGAGCTAGGGTAAGCAGGCCAGTGCTTTATGAGAATGCAATTTTATCTTGAATATTCAATATAGAAGCAATGAGATTCTGGGAACCCAGTTGGTGTTTAACTGGCTACGCAATTTATTTCCTGGAGACCAGCACAGATAGTTTGATAGTTTCCTAATTCAATCCATGAGTGAGTGAGTGAAGTCACTCAGTCGTGTCCGACTCTTTGTGACCCCACACACGGTAGCCTACCAGGCTCCTCTGTCCGTAGGATTTTCCAGGCAAGAGTACTGAAGTGGGTTGCCATTTCCTTCTCCAGGAGAACTTCCCAACCCAGGGATCGAACCCAGGTCTCCCACATTGTAGGCAGACGCTTTAGCATCTGAGCCACCAGGGAAGAGCCCGAGAATGTATTGTTAAGTATAATTTGTAATATGTAGTGTGGATTTTTAGAAAATTCTTGATTTTTAAAAGTCTTTTGGAATTTTGAAATTGGTAGTGAATAGAGAAGATATACATGCTTTTTAAAAAATCTATTCAAGTATAATTGATTTACAATGTGTTAATTTCTATTGTACAGCAAAATGATTTAGCTATACATACATATACATATATGCATATATATACATATATATATATCAACATACTTTTTAATATTCTTTTTCATTATGGTTTATCACAAGATATTGAATTCCCTGTGCTGTACACAGTAGGACCTTGTTGTTTATCCATTCTATATATAATAGCTTTCATCTACTAATCTCAAACTTCCAATCCATCCTGCCCTGGCCCCTCCCCCTTGTCAACAACAAGTTTGTTCTCCATGTCTGAAATTTGTTACTCTTTCATAGATAAATTCTTTTATGTCATATTTCAGATTCCGCATATAAGTGATATCATATGGTATTTGTCTCTCTTTGTGACTTACTTGACTTAGTATGATAATCTAAGGTCCATCCATCTTGCTGAAAATGACACTGAAAATACCTAAATACTTTAAAAAGCTTTGGAAATTATCAAGTTCATCCATTTAACTCATGCAATTAATATTTACTGACAGTTACTAGCGGGCTTCCCTAATGGCTCAGTAGATAAAGAATCCACCTGCCATGCCAGGGACGCAGGAGACGCGAGTTCAATCGCTGGGTTGGGAAGATCCCCTGGAGAAGGAAAGGGCAACCCACCAGTATTCTGGCCTGGGAAATCCCATTAACATTGGAGTGTGGTGGGCTACAGTCCTTGGGATCATAAAGATATGCCAGGCAGTGTTCCTTGAACATCCCTTGTGGTTCAGCTGGTAAAGAATCAGCCTGCAATGCGGGAGACCTGGATTCAATCCCTGGGTAGGGAAGATCCCCTGGAGAAGGGAAAGCCTACCCACTCCAGTATTCTGGCCTGGAGAATTCCATGGAAAGTATAGTTCATAGGGTTGCAAAGAGTCGGACATGGCTGAGCAGCTTTCACTTCACTTCAGGAAGTATTCCAGGCACTTGGGGTAGGTCAATGAGCAAACTGCACAAAATTTCTTGTGGTGCTTATCACAGGGATAACAGACAACAGCAATAAATACAATAAATAAGCAAAGTAAAAAAAAATGTTAGTAAGTGATAAGTAAAATAGAGTTAAAAACACAAAAATAGAACCGAGCAAGGATTGCTAGTGCCTGCGCAGGTATTGTGATTTTATGTAACATGGTCAACATAGATCTCATTGAGAAGGGACATTTATTCCAAAACTTATAGAAAGAGGGGGGATTGAGTTGTGTGGTTATTGGGGGAAGAGGCTCCTAACTAAAGGAACCAACATATGCAAAGCACCCAAGGCAGAAATGTGCCGGTGAGTCTGAGAAAGAATAGATCAGTGTGATTGATGGAGAGTGGGAGGAGCTGACAATAGAGGCAGACAGCACCAGATCAGGTGGAGCTGTATCAGGTGGAGCTGTATCAGCCTTGGTAAGGACCTTGCTTTTTACTTTAGATCAAGATGGCTCAGCCACGGCACTGCAGAGATTTGGGGCTGAATATTTCTCTCGTGTGGAGGACTGCCCAGTGTATTTTAGGATGCTATGCAGCATCCTTGGCTTCTCCCCACTAGGTGCCACTAGCATCCTGCCAGTGAGACAAGTCAAAATGTCGCCAGCCAATGTCAAATGTCCCTTCAAACAAATCCTCTTCCCTTCTGACCCTGGTCAGGAAATTCTACCTTTCAGCATCTTCCCCACTTTTACCTCCAGAACGTCTGTCTTCTTTATTTTTACATGATCAAGATGGGAAATATTTACATCCAATCTTCTGTGCTGTGCTTTGTCTATAGGTTGATTCTTAAAGTGGGAATCAACAGGATAGAACTTCTGTTGTTCTATGTAATTATTATTCAAAGCAAAGACAAATAATAACTGCTAGTTTATATAGATTTCTTGCGGTTTTTATCCAGAAGGCAGGAGGAATAAAGCAGAGTTAAAGCTGTGCTTGGTAAAGAAGCAGCTGCTGTTGCTGTTATCAGTCATTAAGTTGTGTCTGACTCTTTGTGAGTGTTGGACCATAAAGAAGGTTGAGCACCAAAGAACTGATGCCTTCACATGGACTGCAGCACACCAGTCTCCCCTGTCCTTCACTGTCTCCTGGAGTTTGATCCAATTCAGGTGATTGAGTCGGTGATGCTATCTAACCATCTCATTCTCTGCCACTTCCTCCTTCTGCCTTCAATCTTTCTCGGCTTCAGGGTCTTTTCCAGTGAGTCGGCTCTTCACATCATTTGGCTAAAGTTCTAGGGCTTCAGCTTCAGCATCAGTCCTTCCGATGAATATTCAGGGTTGATTTCCTTTAGGATTGACTGGTTTGATCTCCTTGCAGTCCAAGGGACTCTCAAGAGTTTTCTCTAGCACCACGATTCGAAAGCATCAGTTCTTTGGCGGTCAACCTTCTTTATGGTCCAGCACTCACATCTATACATGACTATTGGAAAGCCCATAGCTTTGACTATACAGACCTTTGTCAGCAAAGTGATGTCTCTGCTTTTTAAAACACTTGTCATAGCTTTTCTCCCAAGGAGCAAATGTCTTTTAATTTCATGGCTGCAGTCACCATCCATTGTGATTTTGGAGCCCAAGAAAAGAAAATCTGTCACTGCTTCCACTTTTTCCCCTTCTGTTTGCCATGAAGTGATGAGACTAGATGCCATTACCTTAGTTTTTTAATGTTGATCTTTTTTTTTTTGGATGTCCCACTGGGATATGAACTTAATGTTGAGTTTTAAGCCAACTTTTTCAACTCTCCTCTTTCAGCAGTAGTCACTCATATTATCCAGGGAAAGGGAATGTGTTATTGTGGTTTAGACGAGCTTCTTGTTTTTGTCTGCCCAGACATGATTATGGAGTGGTCTTGTTTTGTCTGCCTCTGTCATAATCAGAATGCCCTTATCTGATGTTTGTGTCCTGTAAAATTGTTTATGTTCAACAGGGGAACTCCATGGCTGAATGGTGAGCCCCAGGCTAGCTCAGGCCCAGATGTGAGTGCCAGGACAGTTCCAGAAAACAGTCAAGGACTGCTTTCAATTTTTAATAATATTAAGAATGAGGGACTTTCCTGGTGGCACATTGGATAAGAATTCGCCTGTCAATGTAGGGGACACTGGTTCGATCCCTGGTCTGGGAAGATTCCACATGCCACGAGACAACTAAGCCTGTGCATCACAACTACTGAGCCCATTTGCTGCAACTACTGAAGCCCAAATGCCCTAGAGCCTGCGCTTCGTAACGAGAGAAGTCTCCACAATGAGAAACCTGGGCACCGCAACGAAAAACCAGCCTCAGCCTGCCACAACTAGAGAAAGCCCGTGCAAACAGCAAAGACCCAGCACAGTCAAAAACAAAAAATAACATTACAACATTAAAAAGAGAGAGAGAGATCAGGAATATTGGAGAGGGAGAATTGCACTGGTAAATAATTAGAATTAAAATTTCTATTTAGAATTATTATTCACATTAGAGTAAAATAAAAGTAAGGAGATTAGGGTTGAATTGAGCTTATGACTCTGAAAGGCTTCCATTCAGCCAGTGAAATGATTAATGTTTATTTTTGGCCAGTTGACACCCAACAGTCACTGAGAATGATACAAATGTAGCTCTAATACTTAAATCCTTCACTTAAATCCTCACTAAAAGGAACCCAGGCTTCTTGGAAGAGAGCCAGTGCCAATTCTCCAGACAGAGAAACGCCTAGTACATATTGTTACTGATGGGAAGCACCAGTTCTTTGGGGAGTTCATGTATAGTGTTGGAGGAGGCAAACAGGATAGTTTGAGAAGAAAGTTTTCACACACAGGGACAAACTAAATATTGAAAATCAATAACTGTAATTAACTGAAACAAGTTGAATCTAGAAAATGTCTTGAATTCAGGATAATATGGGGGAAAAAGAGATCTAAACATGAAGTACGGTTAAAATATAATGGCATGTGCTGCTGCTGCTGCTAAGTCGCTTCAGTCGTGTCCAACTCTGTGCGACCCCATGAACGGCAGCCCACCAGGCTCCGCCATCCCTGGGATTCTCCAGGCAAGAACACTGGAGTGGGTTGCCATTTCCTTCTCCAATGCATGAAAGTGAAAAGGGAAAGTGAAGTCACTCAGTTGTGTCCGACTCTTCGCGACCCCATGGACTGCAGCCTACCAGGCTCCTCAGTCCATGGGGTTTTCCAGGCAAGAGTACTGGAGTGGGGTGCCATTGCCTTCAGAGGTAAATTATTAACATACCTTTATAAACATTTGGAAATGTTATTGATTAAGCAAAATTATGAGAAGCCCAGCTTAAAGCTGTGGTCATAACTTTAAAAAATCACAAATTGTTATCCTATGAGGTAGCACTGTCCAGTTGAAATAATATGTGAACCACATATGTAACTATTTTTATGAAAAAAAATTTTAGTGAACTTTATTTTTTAGAGCAGTTTTAAGGTCGTCTAGTCAAGGCTATGGTTTTTCTTGTGGTCATGTATGGATGTGAGAGTTGGACTGTGAAGAAGGCTGAGTGCCGAAGAATTGATGCTTTTGAACTGTGGTGTTGGAGAAGACTCTTGAGAGTCCCTTGGACTGCAAGGAGATCCAACCAGTCCATCCTAAAGGAGATCAGCCCTGAGTGTTCTTTGGAAGGAATGATGTTAAAGCTGAGGCTCCAGTACTTTGGCCCCCTCATGAGAAGAGTTGACTCATTGGAAAAGACTCTGATGCTGGGAGGGATTGGGGGCAGGAGGAAAAGAGGATAACAGATGAGGTGGCTGAATAGCATCACGGACTCGATGGATGAGAGTCTGAGTGAACTCCAGGAGTTGGTGATGGACAGGGAGGCCTGGCGTGCTGCGATTCATGGGGTCACAAAGAGTTGGATACGACTGAGCAACTGAACTGAACTGAAGGTCACAGCAAATTTGAGGGAAGTTACAGTGATTGCCCATATATATCTGGCCCCCATATATGCACAGCCTCCTCCATTATCAACATACCCCACCAGAGTGAAACATTTATTACAATTGATGAACATACACTGACACATTATTATCACCTAAAATCCATAGTTTACATTAAGTTTCACTCTAGGTGTTGTTCAGTCTAATGGTTTTGACAAGTGTGTAATGACATATATTCACCATTATCAGTTCAGTTCAGTCAGTTGTGTCCGACTCCTTGCGACCCCATGAAGCACAGCACGCCAGGCCCCCTGTCCATCATCAACTCCCAGAGTCCACCCAAACCCATGTCCATTGAGTCAGTGATGCCATCCAACCATCTCATCTTCTGTCGAACCCTTCTCCTCCTGCCTTCAATCTTTCCCAGCATCAGGGTCTTTTCTAATGAGTCAGTTCGTCGAATGAGCTGGCCAAAGTATTGGAGTTTCAGCTTCAACATCAGTCCTTCTAATGAATATTCAGGACTGATTTCCTTTAAGATGGACTGGCTGGATCCCCTTGCAGTCCAAGGGACTCTCAAGAGTCTTCTCCAACATCACAGTTCAAAAGCATCAATTCTTCTGCGCTCAGCTTTCTTTATAGTCCAACTCTCATATCCATACATGACTACTGGAAACACCATAGCCTTGACTAGACAGACCTTCGTTGACAAAGTAATGTCTCTGCTTTTTAATATGCTGTCTAGGTTGGTCACAACTTTTCTTCCAAGGAGGAAGCGTCTTTCAATTTCATGGCTGCAGTCACCATCTGCAGTGATTTTGGAGCCCCCCAAAAGTAAGTCTGTCACTGTTTCCATTGTTTCCCTATCTCTTTGCCATGAAGTGATGGGACCAGATGCTATGATCTTAGTTTTCTGAATGTTGAGTGTAAACCAACTTTTTCACTCTCCTCTTTCACTTTCATCAAGAGGCTCTTTAGCTCTTTTTCACTTTCTGCCATAAGGGTGGTGTCATCTGCATATCTGAGGTTATTGATATTTCTCCCAGCAATCTTGATTCGAGCTTGTGCTTCATCTAGCCCAGCGTTTCTCATGATGTACTCTGCATATAAGTTAAATAAGCAGGGTGACAATATACAGCATTGATATACTCCTTTCCCGATTTGGAATCCGTCTGTGGTTCCACGTTCAGTTCTAACTGTTGCTTCTTGACCTGCATACAGATTTCTCAGGAGGCAGGTCAGGTGGTCTGGTATTCCCATCTCTCTCAGAATTTTCCACAGTTTGTTGTGATCCACACAATCAAAGGCTTTGGCATAGTCAATAAAGCAGAAATAGATGTTTTTCTGGAACTCTCACTTTTTCAATGGTCCAACAGATGGCAACTTGATCTCCGGTTCCTCTTCCTTTTCTAAAACCAGCTTGAACATGTGGAAGTTCACGGTTCACATACTTTTGAAGCCTGGCTTGGAGAATTTTGAGCACTACTTTGCTAGTGAGAGGAATGCAATTATGTGGTGGTTTGAACATTCTTTGGCATTGCCTTTCTTTGGGATTGGAATGAAAGCTGATGTTTTCCAGTCATATGGCTACTGTTGAGTTTTCCAAATTTGCTGACATACTGAGTGTAGCACTTCCACAGCATCATCTTTTAGGATTTGAAATAGCTCAACTGGAACTCCATCACCTCCACTAGCTTTGTTCGTCATGATGCTTCCTAAGGCCCACTTGACTTCACATTCCAAGATGTCTGGCCCTAGGTGAGTGATCACACCATTGTGATTATCTGGGTCATAAAGATCTCTTTTGTGCAGTTCTTATGTGTATTTTTGCCACCTCTTCTTAATATCTTCTGCTTCTGTTAGGTCCATACCATTTCTGTCCTCTATTGAGCTCTTTTTTGCAAGAAATATTCCCTTGGTATCTCTAATTTTCTTGAAGAGATCGCTAGTCTTTCCCATTCTATTGTTTTCCTTTATTTCTTTGCACTGATTACTGAAGAAGGCTTTCTTATCTCTCCTTGCTATTCTTTGGAACTCTGCATTCACATGGGTATATCTTTCCTTTTCTCCTTTGCCTTTTCCTTCTCTCCTTTTCACAGCTATTTGTAAGGCCTCCTTACAAAATGGCTGTAAGACAGCCATTTTGCCTTTTTGCGTTTCTTTTCTTGGGGATGATCTTGATCATTGCCTTCTGTACAATGTCATGAACCTCCATCCATAATTCTTCAGGCACTCTATCAGCTCTAATTCCTTGAATCTATTTGTCACTTCCACTGTATAATAGTAAGGGATTTGATTTAGGTCATACCTGATTGGTCTAGCGGTTTTCCCTGCTTTCTTCAATTTGAGTCTAAATTTGGCAATAAGGAGTCACTTCATGGCAAATAGATGGGGAGAAAGTGGAAACAGTGACAGATTTTATTTTCTTGGGCTCCAAAATCACTGCAGACGGTGACTGCAGGCATGAAATTAAAAGACACTTGCTTCTTGGAAGAAAAGCTGACAAATCTAGAAAGCATATTGAAAAGCAGAGACATTACTTTGCTGACAAAAGGTCCATATAGCCAAAGGTATGGTTTTTCCAGTAATCCTGTATGGATGTGAGAGTTGGAACATAAAGAAGTCTGAGTGTTGAAGAACTGATGCTTTTGATCTGTGGTGCTGCAGAAGACTCTTGTGAGTCCCTTGGATACCAAGGAGATCAAACCAGTCCATCCTAAAGGAAATCAGTCCTGAATATTCATTGGAAGGACTGATGCTGAAGCTGAAGCTCCAATATTTTGGCCACCTGATGCAAAGAGCTGACTCACTGGAGAAGACCCTGATGCTGGGAAAGATTGTGGGCAAGAGGAGAAGCGGGCAACAGAGGATGAAATGGTTAGATGGCATCACTGACTCAATGGACATGAGTTTGAGCAAATTCAGGGAGATAGTGAAGGACAGGGAAGCCTGGTGTGCTGCATGCAGTCCATGGAGTCACAAAGAGTCAGATAGGACTTGGTGACTGAACAACAGCAATAACATACAGTCACAATATCTTTAATGACACAGTATCACCCAGAAGTATAAAATGATCTGTGATTTATTTCTTCAAACAATACATTTGAAAGCAAATCTTCAACATGATCCTCCTGTAAGACCAGAAAAAATAATAAGTAATGCATATTTTTAAAATAAGCATACAAATTGTGGATCTGCACTTACTTAATTTCTTTGTGTCTCAGATTTTTAAAAAAGGAATAATGAAAGAAATAGCATCATATGGTTGCCTGAGGATCAAATGCATTAATATATATAAACTTTGAAGAACACTTTTATATAATTGCCAATAATTATTATTACATTACTGGGTATTGGCAGATTAAAATTAATGAAATAACCCTGAAACTGAGCAGGGCTCTATGGGGCTCCCAGGCATGGAGGCTTTTCTGTCCCCATTTTTGTAGGCAAGACTCCAACCTCCATGACCTTCCTTGAGTTCCAAAGGGCAGATCAGAATAGTTGCCAAAGGCAGATTAGAATAATCAAAGGAGAAACAGGCAAGGAATCACCTGAGGCAAGGTTAAAGGGATCAGAGACTAGCAGACTCACCAAGACTAGGAGACTGATCACCTGAGACAAGATTAAGGACAAACAAGCCCTCAGTTCAGTTCAGTCGCTCAGTCATGTCTGACGTTTTGCAACCCTATGGACCGCAGCACGCCAGGCCTCCCTGTCCATCACCAACTCCCGGAGTTCACTCAGACTCATGTCCGTTGAGTCGGTGATGCCATCCAACCCTCTCATCCTCTGTCGCCCCCTTCTCCTCCTGCCCCCAATCCCTCCCTGAGTCAGGGTCTTTTCCAGTGAGTCAACTCTTCGCATGAGGTGGCCAAAGTACTGGAGTTTCAGCTTTAGCATCATTCCTTCCAATGAACACCCAGGACTGATCTCCTTTAGAATGGACTGGTTGGAGCTCCTTGCAGTCCAAGGGACTCTCAAGAGTCTTCTCCAACACCACAGTTCAAAAGCATCAATTCTTCGGTGCTCAGCTCTCTTTATAGTCCAATTCTCACATCCACATACGACTACTGGAAAAACCATAGCCTTGACTAGATGGACCTTTGTTGGCAAAGTAATGTCTCTGCTTTTAAATATGGTATCTATATTGGTCATAACTTTCCTTCCAAGGAGTAAGCGTCTTTTAATTTCATGGCTGCAGTCACCACCTGCAGTGATTTTGGAGCCCAGAAAAATAAAGTCAGCCACTGTTTCCTCATCTATTTCCCATGAAGTGAAGGAACTGTTAGGTAGATAGAATAGGGAAAAGGAGTCCAAAATGGCGGTGGCTAAAAAACAAGGAAGGTCAGAGGAAGGTCCGAGGACCAGAGTGAAGACTTCAGGTAGAACAAACAGCACTCCTGGCTAAGCCCAATTTGCATAGGGCAGGCCCAGGTGGAGGCAAAAGCATACAAAAGGAAGAGTCAAAGCACTCTCTCTCTCTCTTCCTCTCCCGTGTGCGTGCGCTCTTTCTCTCTCCCTCTCTCTCTTTCCCTCTCTCTCTCTCCCTCTCCCACACACTCCTCCTCTCTCTTCTCTTCAAGTCTTTGGGTTAGCATGCCCTCATGCTTCGAGGATGGATTCTTCTACTATCTTCTAATAAAATAGAGCTGTAACACTGATTTGCCTATGAGCTATAACACAGTTTGTCCAAGACCCGAGAGCTCTGATGCACCGAGAGCTTTAATGTCTGTCTCTCCAAATCTTTGTTGTGATGAGACAAAGAACCGAGAAACATACACTTGCGTGACAGAAGCAGATGCCGTGATGTTAGTTTTCTGAATGCTGAGATTTAAGCCAACTTTTTCACTCTCTTCTTTCACTTTCAACAAGAGACTTTTTAGTTCCTCTTCACTTTCTGCCGTAAGAGTGGTGTCATCTGCATATCTGAGGTTATTGATATTTCTCCCGGCAATCTTGATTCCAAGCTTGTGCTTCATCCAGCCCAGCATTTCTCATGATGTCCTCTGCATATAAGTTAAATAAGCAGGGTGACAATATACAGCCTTGACGTACTCCTTTTCCTATTTGGAACCAGTCTGTTGTTCCATGTCCAGTTCTAACTGTTGCTTCCTGACCTGCATATAGGTTTCTCAAGAGGCAGGTTAGGTGGTCTGTATTCCCATCTCTTTCAGAATTTTCCACAGTTTATTGTGATCCACACAGTCAAAGGCTTTGGCATAGTCAATAAAGCAGAAGTAGATAATAGCAGAAACAAGCCCTACTCACACCCTAATATTATCAGAGACTGAATCTTTGACCCAGTGTCATAAAAATTCTCATCTAGTTCTCTGGGGCTGAGACACGGTTTTTCAAGGCAGCAATCTGGTGTGTCTCCTCCCTTTGACTGGCAAAGCAACAAAGGTATCCTTTCCTACTTCATGCATAACTCTGTCTCTGGGATTTGATTTGGCACTGGTGTACAGAGAAGCCAAGTTTTTGGTAATAACCCTTGTGAAGCTCATGGTACAGTGCCTGACACACAGAAAGTGCTAAATAAGTGTTGGCTAGCATTATAAATAGAGATTTATGTGATTTCCTATGAAGCTCACCCCTTTAGTTGCACATATGAAGAATAAGTTATCATAATAAGCTTTGATTTTTTTTGACATTTACCCTTCAACCAAGCAACTCATTTTTGAGGCCTTATGTCTGCATTTCCAACATGGTAGCCTATTGTCACTTAAGGTTATTGACCACTTGAAACATGGCTTGTACAAAATAAAATGAGCTATAATTGTAAAATACACACAAATTTTCTAAGTCTTAGTATGAAAAAAATGAAAATTTCATTAATAATTTTGTATTGATCACATGTTCAAATCATTATATTTTCAATGTATTGGATAAAACAAATATATCATTAAAGTTAATTTTAATTGCATCTTTTTTTAACGTGACTACTAGGAAACACCTTAGCCATTTCCTTTTCCAGTGGAGGAAAGTGAAAAGTGAAAGTGAATTCGCTCAGTCGTGTCTGACTCTTCGCGACCCCATTGACTAGCCTACCAGGCTCCTCTGTCCATTGGATTTCCCAGGCAAGAGTACTGGAGTGGGTTGTCATTGCCTTCTCCACTAGAAAACACTTTAACAGACCAAAGAAAAAGACATGCAAAAAAGCAAAATGGCTGTCTGAGGAGGCCTTACAAATAGCTGTGAGAAGAAGAGAAGTGAAAAGCAAAGGAGAAAAGGAAAGATATACCTATTTGAATGCAGAGTTCCAAAGAACAGCAAGGAGAGATAAGAAAGCCTTCCTCAGCTATCAATGCAAAGAAATAGAGGAAAACAATAGAATGGGAAAGACTAGAGATCTCTTCAAGAAAATTAGAGATACCAAGGCAACATTTCATGCAAAGATGGGCTCAGTAAAGGACAGAAATGGTATGGACCTAACAGAAGCAGAAGATATTAAGAAGAGGTGACAAGAATACACAGAAAAACTATACAAAATATATTGACTTATTTACTCATTTTCCTGGCTATAGGAACCATCTCATTGGCCCTGTCCTTAGTGACCCCGACCAAAAGAACTGCCTCCTTAGCCCTGAACACGAAGGCTTTTTTCTGTCCTGACCTTTTGAGTTAGACCCAAGTCACAGCCCTGCCAGCCCAGATCATCAGAGTTGTCTCCTTGGCCTGGGACCCCCAGCCCTAAACTCAACAAATTGTGAGTTTAAGGCAACCAAATCTAGCCTTCAGTTCAGTTCAGTTCAGTCACTCAGTTGTGTCCGACTCTTTGCGACCCTATGAACTCCAGCACGCCAGCCCTCCCTGTCCATCACCAACTCCCGGAGTCCACCCAAACCCATGTTCATTGAATCGGTGATGCCATCCAATCATCTCATCCTCTGTCATTCCCTTCTCTGCCCTCAATCTTTCCCAGCATCAGGGTCTTTTCAAATGAGTCAGCTCTTCACATCAAGTGGCCAAAGTATTGGAGTTTCAGCTTCAAAATCAGTCCTACCAATGAACACCCAGGACTGATCTCCTTTACGATGGACTGGTTGGATCTCCTTGCAGTCCAAGGGACTCTCAAGAGTCTTCTCCAACACCACAGTTCAAAAGCATCAATTCTTCAGCACTCAGCCCTCTTTATAGTCCAACTCTCACATCCATACATGACTACTAGAAAAACCATAGCCTTGAATAGACAGACCTTTGTTGACAAAGTAATGTCTCTGCTTTTTAATATGCTGTCTAGGTTGGTCATAACTTTCCTTCTAAGGAGTAAGCGTCTTTTAATTTCATGGCTGCAGTCACCATCTGCAGTGATTTTGGAGCCTAGAAAAGTAAAGTCAGCCACTGTTTCCACTGTTTCCCCGTCTATTTCCCATGAAGTGATGGGACCAGATGCCATGATCTTAGTTTTCTGAACACTGAGCTTAAGCCAACTTTTTCACTCTCCTCTTTCATTTTCATCAAAAGGCTCTTTAGTTCTTCTTTACTTTCTGCCATAAGCTCCTTAAGGATCATAAGCTCCTTAAGGATCTTGCCTTAGCTCCTCATATTTCCTTCTTTGTATATTCTTCCCATTAAAAATGCTTATTTCCCTATTTTCCTTTTTAAGTGCATGGTGACAAGTGGTCAGCTTGACTCATTTATGTAGTTTGTCATATAAAATACTGTTAAGTTTGGATCTGGGACATACTTATACTAAAACATTGTTTATCTCAACTGGAAATCTAACTGGATGTCTGCATTTTTATTTGCTAAATCTGGCGATCCTAGTTAGAGAGAACTACAGACAAGCTTCTTTTAATCCTAAACACCATCTGTAACTCTAGACTTCCCTGCACCTCTGGGCTTCCAGCTCTTAGGTGTGCCTCTCTCTAGGCTTACTTTCTATACCACACCTTTGACCTTCACATACTGTTTTTGCTCCCTCCAAACAGCTACCAGAGTTCGGGACAGTGTCACACAGTTGCACACAGTCTACCACTGGAGAGTTTATTTTACTAATTAGTTCAGGTGCTTTTATCTTGGAATATGCATAAAGAAGATGAAGCAGCCTCATCAGTCCTCCAGAAACCTTCACCTAGTTAGCCAGCAATTTGTACACCCATGGAATTCTTCTCATTCCTCTACCATTATTTTTATCTTCTGTTAACCAGAATTTGAGAAACAAAGAACTGATTGAAATGAAAGGGTGTGTATTTGTAGTTTGTTAGGATTGCAGCCCAGGAAACACAAATTCAAGAAGCACTTGAAGTGTGTTCCAATGGACTACAAAATGAGGGGGGCTTATAAAGGCAAAAGCTGCAAGGTTACAGTTAGTTACATGAATTGTTTATCAAGAGCTGTAATTGGAGCTGGCAAAAAGTAAGGGTGCATGCTAAGTAAGGATTTCTTGGGGTTGAAATGATTGTACAGTTACAAGGACAGAACTTGAGATCATAAGGTGGCAGGTGGCAGGTGTTGTTCTGAATACAGCTGGTAGTGTCCTTGGGCCTGCCACAGTTCAAAGAAATTTCCAGTTCTCAGTGGTGCAGAGGGATGTCTGAGACCAGATCCTCCATGGCCATCTCACTCTGTTTTGGTATGCCTGAACTGTGATTACCCCCATTATAATTTCAATTTGTCATCATTTCTTGTATTGAAAACTACCTATTTGATTTGTTTGTTGTGGAATTATCTCCAGAGTAGACTGTTCAGTTAAAAAACCAACAACAAGGAGAAGAACTAGAATAAAGAGAAAGTAAAGCTACTATATATAAAGCTATCATATCTATACTACATACAAACATGTGTGTATATGAATAGAGTAATCTCTGTTTCGTGATAGTTGCTTTCAAGGAGGAGAATTATGAGACTGAGAGGCAGGAAAGGGAGGGACACTTTTCAGTTCAGTTCAGTTCAGTCGCTCAGTCGTGTCTGACTCTTTGCGACCCCATGAATCACAGCACACCAGGCCTCCCTGTTCATCACCATCTCCCGGAGTTCACTCAGACTATCTATCAATAGATATTTGATCAGTACAAATGTTTAAAAACTAAATGCATATTTTAATTATTCAAAAATATTTAATTTTTTTAAAGGTGAAATTATTTTTCTCCATGTATGTGCCCCTCCTTAGACAGTAAGCTACTGCTTGAGATTAGGGACCATGTCTATCTCGATTTATACCCCAAGAGCCCAGCACTATGTCTAAGTCAGAGTCATAATTTTGGTTCTTTATATGTGTATAAAAATAGCATGTCCCCTACCATTTCATTTCCATTGCTATTACTGATATTATCTAAGTTAAACTAAACTGTATTAAATTATTTAATATCAAACATAAAAATTAATGAATAATAAAAATAATAAATGCCAAATTCAGTTATTAAATTAATTTAAAGGGGATAACTATTAAAATAATAAGGCCTATAAAAACACTGGAATTAAAAAAAAATAGCTCTCCTGAGGTACAGTATACAAACTTTATTGTATACAGTATACAAACTTTATACACCCATTTAGATTGGTTTGATGAATTTTGACACATGTATATACACATGTAATGACCACAATCAAATGACAATCAATTTCTGTTATCCTTAGAAGTTCTGGATGTCCCTTCTCAATCAATTTCTACCTCTGCCTCTCACCCCTGGCCACTGGCAACCACTGGATAATCACATTGCCACTTATTAGTGAATTTTAAATAAATTTAACTACATACATTTATTAACAGAAAGTTTATATTTTGCTATTAAATCAAAAAACAAAGACTCCCCCCACACCCAAAAATGCATAGTTTGATCATGTTCTTATTTCAAGTCATTAAAAAAATTCTTTATTAGAGAAAATTTGTCAAGTAGCATAAGAAGGAAAAGTAGAAAGCCTGTCTTCTTTTCAAGAGCAGTA
The DNA here is from genome assembly GCA_006410635.1 of Cephalophus harveyi. Classification (NCBI taxonomy): domain Eukaryota; kingdom Metazoa; phylum Chordata; class Mammalia; order Artiodactyla; family Bovidae; genus Cephalophus; species Cephalophus harveyi. Next base: position 158,868 of record SJYT01080137.1, on the reverse strand, counting down.
ATAGCAGTTGCCATTTATTGAATATCTAATATCTACCCGGCACCATATTTGCACTTTACATGAATCTCTTTTCTCATTAGATTCTCACATCTACCCTGACAGCTGAAATATTCATTATTATCTTCCTTTTGCATATGGCTTAGAAGTACCCCGACCTCAACTAACTATGGTTAACACAAATGGATCAGGCATTTTAAAATACCCCAAATTCCAAGCTCTAAACAGCCCATGGCATATCTTCAGTTTCAGTTCAGTTGTTCAGTCCTTTCTGACTCTTTGCAACCCCATGGACTGCAACACGCCAGGCTTCCCTGTCTATCACCAACTCCTGGAGTTTACTCAAACTCACGTCTATTGAGTTGGTGATGCCATCCAGCCATCTCATTCTCTGTCGCCCCCTTTCCCTCCTGCCTTCAATCTTTCCCATCATCAGGGTCTTTTCTAGTGAGTCAGTTCTTTGCATCAGGTGGCCAAAGTACTAGAGTTTCAGCTTCAGCATCAGTCCTTCCAATGAATATTCAGGACTGATTTCCTATAGGATGGACTGGTTGGATAGTAAATCCAGTCATTCAACCAGGTCCCCTCTCTAGTTCTCAAAAACTCTGTGGCTCAGGATTGCTGATCTTATGCAAGTCTGTGCTTGGATAGAAGCAAAAGGCAAAGGAGAAAAGGAAAGATATATCCATTTGAATGCAGAGTTCCAAAGAATAGCAAGGAGAGATAAGAAAGCCGTCTTCACTGATCAATACAAAGAAATACAGGAAAACAATAGAATGGGAAAGACTAGAGATCTCTTCAAGAAAATTAGATATACCAAGGGAATATTTCATGCAAAGATGGGCTCAATAAAGGACAGAAATGGTATGGACCTAACAGAAGCAGAAGATATTAAGAAGAGGTGGCAAGAATACACTAGAAGAACTGTACAAAAAAGATCTTCATGACCCAGATAATCACGATGGTGTGATCACTCACCTAGAGCCAGACATTCTGGAATGTGAAGTCAAGTGGGCCTTAGGAAGCATCACTACGAACAAAGCTAGTGGAGGTGATGGAGTTCCAGTTGAGCTACTTCAAATCCTAAAAGACGACACTGTGAAAGTGCTGTACTCAATATGCCAGCAAATTTGGAAAACTCAGCAGCCGCCACAAGACTGGAAAAGGTCAGTTTTCATTTCAATCCCAAAGAAAGGCAATGCCAAAGAATGCTCAAACTACAACTGTACTCATCTCACACGCTAGCAAAGTAATGCTCAAAATTCTCCAAGCCATGCTTCAGCAAGACGTGAACCGTGAACTTCCAGATGTTCAAGCTGGATTTAGAAAAGGCAGAGGAACCAGAGATCGAATTGCCAACATTCGCTGGATCATGGAGAAAGCAAGGGAATTTCAGAAAAACAATTACTTCTGCTTCATTGACTATGCAAAAACCTTTGTGTGGATCACAGCAAGCTATGGAGAATTCTTAGAGATGGGAGTAGCTGACCACCTTGGACTTCCCAAGTGGTACTAGTGGTAAAGAACTGCCTGACGATGCAGGAGATGTAGGAGACCAGGGTTTGATCCATGAGTCAGGAAAATCCCTTAGAGGAGGGCAGGGCTACCCACTCCAGTATTCTTGCCTGGAGAGTTCCATGGACAGAGAAGCCTGCAGGCTACAGTTCACTGGGTCACAAAGAGCAGACATGACTGAAGCATCTTAGCACACACACACTAGACCACCTTACCTGTCTCCTGAGAAACCTGTATGCAGGTCACGAAGCAACAGTTAGAATCTGACATGAAACAGCTGACTTGTTTCAAATTGGGAAAGCAGTGCCAAATATAGAAGGCTGTATATTGTCACCCTGCTTAACTACTATGCAGAGTACATCGTGCAAAACACCAGGTTTGATGAATCACAAACCGGAATCAAGATCAGATATGCAGATGATACTACTCCAATGGCAAAACGTGAAGAGGAACTAAAGAGCCTCTTGATGGGAGTGAAAGAGGAGTGTGGAAAAGCTAACTTGAAATGCAATGTTAAAAAAAACTAAGATCATGGCATCTGGTCCCATCACTTCATGGCAAAGAGAAGGGGAAAATGTGGAAGCAGTGACAGATTTTCTTTTCTTGGACTCCAAAATCACTGCGGACAGTGACTGCAGCCATGAAATTGAAGGATGCTTGCTCATTGGAAGGAAAGCTATGACAAACCTAAACATTAAAAAGCAGGGGTAACATTTTGCTGAGAAAGGTCTGTGTAGTCAAAGCACTCCAGGCTTCCCTGTCCTTTACTAGCTCCCGGAGTTTGCTCAAATTCATGTCCATTGAGTTGGTGATGCCATCTAACCATTTCATCCCTGCTGCCTCCTACTCCTTTTGCTTTCAATCTTTCCCAGCATCCGGGTCTTTTCCAATGAGGTGTGTGGTTCTTTGCATCAGGTGGCCAAAGTATTGGAGCTGTGGCTTCAGCATCAGTCCTTCCAATGAATATTCAGCCCTTCCTTTACGATTGACTGGTTTGATCTCCTTGCAGTCCAAGAGACTCTCAAGGGTCTTTTCTAGCACCACAAATCAAAAGCGTCAATTCTGTGGCGCTCAGCCTTCTTTATAGTCCAATTTTCACATTCATATGTGACTACTGGAAAAACCATAGCTTTGACTACATGAACCTTTGTTGGCAAAATGATGTCTCTGCTTTTTAATACACTGTCTAGGTTTGTCATAGCTTTCCTTCCAAGGAGCAAGAGTCTTTTAATTTCATGCCTGCAGTCACCGTCTGCTGTGATTTGGGAACCCAAGGAAGTAAAATCTAGATGATACTATATCTCAATTCTATTTAGTCAAAGTGGGATGGAGTTTCAGGAAGAGGTGACAGATTGAGCAAAGGCATAGGCTGCAAGAGTCTTTTAATTTCATGCCTGCAGTCACCGTCTGCTGTGATTTGGGAACCCAAGGAAGTAAAATCTAGATGATACTATATCTCAATTCTATTTAGTCAAAGTGGGATGGAGTTTCAGGAAGAGGTGACAGATTGAGCAAAGGCATAGGCAGGAAAACTAATGTGCGATGGAGTGGGGACATGATTGGGGAACTACCAAACAACTCTGTGCTTTTAGAAGTAGCAAGCAGTTGAACTTAAAAGGCAGGTTAAGTATTTTTATTATATTTGAAGCAAGAAAGGGCTATCATGTTTAAGCAATGGAGGTAGATTTAGAAGATGAATCAGGGAGTAAATGGTAGGATCTGGAAATAGCAATATCCCTTGCAGGGCTCCTGCAATAGCCTAAGCAAAAGAAAAGTAAGACTTGTCTATGAGTGGTTGTGCAAAGAAGGAACTGATCTTTCCTTAACCCCAACAGATAAAATTCCCCAAAAGGAAGAGCAAAGAAGAGTTGTCTGGGGGGAATCTCCGGCAAAAGGGAAAAGGCTGAAGCAGTCTGTGAGGTTTTCAGAGTTTCTGCCTCCTTTGAGGGTTCTCTACCTTTGAGGCCCCTGACTCTTCATCAAGACACAACAAAAAAGCCTCCTAGCAAGGAACACCTGAGTTCCCAGAGTTTCAGAGAGCTGACCATCCCAAGTCCAAAGGTGAGGGTTTAGGAGGGAGTGGTGACAGTCATGGTGGATAATCACTCAAAAGGAGATTCTAGGGTATAAACACTGCTCCCACTCACCAAGCTCTTCTTGGACCTTTAGAGGAGATGTTGTCATGCCCCTGGGCAAGAAAGAAAGAAAAGTCGCTCAGTCATGTCCAACTCTTTGTGACCCCATGGACACCAGACTCCTCTGTCCATGGGATTTTCTAGGCAAGAGTACTGGAGTGGGTTGCCATTTCCTTCTCCAGGGAACTTCCCAACCCAGGGATCAAACCCAGATCTCCCACATTGTAGACAGACGCTTTCCGTCTGAGCCACCAGGGAAGTCAAGGCTAAGTGGAACTAGGTTAGAGAAGAGGTGTGTTGAAGAAAATTTCCTAAGGACAAATTGATAGGATTTGGCATCTTACCTGATTAGATTTTGAGGAAAGGAAAGAGAGAGAATGGAACATAATTCTGAGAAGCCTGAGTGTTGGCACCAGGGTGACTTAAGACCTTCTATGCCTTTCCACTGATTCTTACCCTCCCTAAGCAAACTTCTGGTGCTAATTTTGTTTCCCAAGCCATCTTTTCTATAGGGATTCCATTATATTTCTTACAATAAATTAGTAAATTGGGCTCTTGTGATTTAATTACCACCTGAGTGATATCATAGAACCAAGTTCTTGAATTTGCAAGTCAGAAATTCTAGCCTGATCAATTCCTTTAATAATCCACAGTATAGGTCTGTTCTCTGATCATTTTATTACCCACAGGGTAATCATGAAAATAAACCTTTTCTACAGTCAGTATATGTGTGTGGGTCCAGAAGGTCTACAATAAGAGAAGCTAAAGCTATTCTCTGAGACTGAACCTCATAGAAGTAATGGTAATATTTACTTACAGATTTCTCTGTGTCTGTCCTAAAGATAAACTTTGGCTACATTTTATTAGACCGTATGGCATTCCTATGAGATACAGGCTACAGTTATGCCCATCTTAAGAACCTGAGGTTCAAAGAAATTAAATGATCTAAAGGCACACTACTAACAAGCAATGGAACTGGGGTTCAAAGCCAGCAATTTGCATTTTTACATATATTTACATGAAATTATCACTACGATAGTAGGCATCCACAATGCTTTTTGAATTGGAATAGATGAATCTGCAAAAAGAAACAACCCTACTTCATCACTTGTAAATGTGTGGCTGATGGTGTATTGAAAAATACCCAGCTTCAATCAATGGGAACTGCAAGTACCCATGAAACTGGAATATAAATTTAAAAAGTTGCAAATAAATTGTTGCTGTTGTTGTTCAGCGGCTCCGTCCTGTCTGACTCCATGGACTGCAGCACGCTAGCCTTCTCTGACCTTCATCATCAACCGGAGTTTGCTCACACTCATGTCCACTGAGCCGGTGATGCCATCCAACCATCTCATCCTCTATTGTCCTCTTTTCCTCCTGCCTTCAGTCTTTCCCAGCATCAGGGTCTTTGCATCAGGTGGCCAGAGTATTAGAGTTTCAGCTTCAGCATTAGTCCTTCCAATGAATATTTAGGATTGATTTTCTTTGGAATTGACTGGTTTGATTTCCTTGCAGTCCAAGGGACTCTCGAGAGTCTTCCCCAACACCACAGTTCAAAAACATCAATTCTTCAACAGTCAGCCTTCTTTACGTTCCATACATGACTACTGGAAAAACCATAGCTTTGATTAGATGGACTTTTGTTGGCAAAGTAAGGTCTCTGCTTTTTAATATGCTGTCTAGGTTTGTCATAGCTTTTCTTCCAAGGAGTAAGCGTCTTTTAATTTTATGGCTGCAGTCACCATCTGCAGTGATTTTGGAGCCCAAGAAAATAAAGTCTGTCATTGTTTACATTGTTTCCCCATCTATTTGCCATGAAGTGATGGGACCAGATGCCATGATCTTAGTTTCTCGAATGTTGAGTTTTAAGCCAGCTTTTCCACTCTCCTCCTTCACTTTCATCAAGAGGCTCTTTAGTTCCTCTTCACTTTCTGCCATAAGGGTGATGTCATCAGCGTATCTGAGGTTATTGATATTTCTCCCGACAATCTTGATTCCAGTTTGCGATTCATCCATCCCAGTGTTTCTCATGATGTGCTCTGTATATAAGTTAAATAAGCAGGGTGACAATATACAGCCTTGACGTATTCCTTTTCCTATTTGGAACCAGTCTGTGTTCCATGTCCAGTTCTAACTGTTCCTTTCTGACCCGAACACAGATTTCTCAGGTGGCAGGTCAGGTGGTCTGGTATTGTTATGATCCACACAAATGCTTTGGCATAGTCAATAAAGCAGAAATAGATGTTCCTCTGGAACTCTCTTGCTTTTTTGATGATCCAANACCAGTCTGTGTTCCATGTCCAGTTCTAACTGTTCCTTTCTGACCCGAACACAGATTTCTCAGGTGGCAGGTCAGGTGGTCTGGTATTGTTATGATCCACACAAATGCTTTGGCATAGTCAATAAAGCAGAAATAGATGTTCCTCTGGAACTCTCTTGCTTTTTTGATGATCCAACAGATGTTGGCAATTTGATCTCTGGTTCCTCTGCCCTTTCTAAAACCAGCTTGAACATCTGGAAGTTCACAGTTCACGTATTGCTGAAGCCTGGCTTGGAGAATTTTGAACATCACTTTACTAGTGTGTGAGATGAGTGCGATTGAGCAGTAGTTTTAGCATTCTTTGGCATTGCCTTTCTTTGAGATTGGAATGAAAACTGACCTTTTCCAGTCTTGTGGTGGCTGCTGAGTTTTCCAAATTTGCTGACACACTGAGTGCAGCACTTTCACAGCATTATCTTTCAGGATTTGAAACAGCTCAATGGGAATTTCATCACCTCCACTAGCTTTGTTCATAGTGATGCTTCCTAAGGCCCACTTGACTTCACATTCCAGGATGTCTGGCTCTAGGTGAGTGATCACACCATCATGATTATCTGGGTCATGAAGATCTTTTTTGTACAGTTCTTCTAGTGTATTCTTGCCACCTCTTCTTAAAATCTTCTGCTTCTGTTAGATCCATACCATTTCTGTCCTTTATTGAGCCCATCTTTGCATGTAATGTCCCCTTGGTATCCCTAATTTTCTTGAAGAGATCTCTAGTCTTTCCCATTTTATTGTTTTCCTCCATTTCTTTGCACTGATCACTGAGGAAGGGTTTCTTATCTCTCCTTGCTATATTTTGCAACTCTGCATTCAGATGGATATAACTTTCCTTTTCTCTTTTGCTTTTTGCCTCTCTTCTTTTCACAGCTATTTGTAAGGCCTCCTCGGACAGCCATTTGGCTTTCATCAGGCACTCTGTCTATCAAATCTAGTCCCTTAAATCTATTTCTCACTTCTACTGTATAATTGTTAGGGATTTGATTTAGGTCATACCTGAATGGTCTAGTGGTCTTCCTACTTTCTTCAATTTAAGTCTGAATTTGGCAATAACGAGTTCATGATCTGAGCCACAGTCAGCTCCAGGTCTTGTATTTGCTGACTGTATAGAGCTTCTCCATCTTTAGGAGGAGAAGGGGACGACCGAGGATGAGATGGCTGGATGGCATCACGGACTCGATGGATGTGAGTCTGAGCGAACTCCGAGAGATGGTAATGAACAGGGAGGCCTGGAGTGCTGTGATTCATGGGGTCGCAAAGAGTCGGACACGATTGAGCGACTGAACTGAACTGAACTGATGTGTAGAGTCTTCTCTTGTGTTGTTGGAAAAGGGTGTTTGCTATGACCAGTGTGTTCTCTTGGCAAAACTCTATTAGCTTTTGTCCTTCTTCATTCTGTACTCCAAGACCAAATTTGCCTGTTACTCCAGGTGTTTCTTGCCTTCTTACTTTTGCATTCCAGTCACCTATCATGAAAAGGACATCTTTTTTGAGTGTTCAAGAAGGTCTTGTAAGTCTTCATAGAAGCATTCAACTTCAGCTTCTTCACAATTACTGGTTGGGGCATAGACTTGGATTACCATAATATTGAATAGTGTGCCTTGGAAATGAAGAGAAAATTAAATTTTCTATTAGATTGTTTGCTTTTTTTCCTTTTGATTTTGGTGACTTCTTGGGATATTAATCCTTTGATGGCTATATATGTAATCAATATTGTCTAGTTTTGGGTTGTCATCATGCACCACCTTTTAAAACTCATTACTGCAGAATTAACAGTTTTAATCTAATAATATTTTCCCTTATGGTTTGTGCTTTTTGGATCTTAAGAAATTGTTCTCTATTTTGACATCATCTTTATATTTCCTTTACTCCATCCAGTCACATGCACAACTGGGTATTGTTTTCGCTTTGGCTCCATCCCTTCATTCTTTCTGGACTTATTTCGCCACTGATTGTGCAGATGTGTATAAGAGACAGGAATTGATGCTTTTGAACTGTGGTGTTGGAGAAGACTCTTGAGAGTCCCTTGGACTGCAAGAAGATCCAACCAGTCCATTCTAAAGGAGATCAGTCCTGTGTGTTCTTTGGAAGGAATGATGCTAAAACTGAAACTCCAGTACTTTGGCCACCTCATGGGAAGAGTTGACTCCTTGGAAAAGACCCTGATGCTGGGAGGAATTGGGGGCAGGAGGAGAAGGGGATGACCGAGGATCAGATGGCTGGATGGCATCACCTACTCAATGGACATGAGTTTGGGTGAACTCCGGGAGTTGGTGATGGACAGGGACTGTCTCTTATACACATCTTTAGTGATCACCTCTGGCTCCCGAGATGTGTATAAGAGACAGCTTTAGAATGATCTACAATAATTTGCTATGACTGAAGAATGAAGAATAGTAAGGCTTAACAAAAGATTTTGTTAGAAGATTAGGAACCAATTGTTTTCAATAAGAGAAATCAATGATGTAACTTATTAATTAAATTCATATTAGTTGAAGAGTAGTTAAAGGCTGCATGGAAATTGACATTGAGAAACTAATTAAAAAAAAAAAAGAAACTAATTTGAAATCAGAATCACAGACATAGCGAAAGCATAATCTTATAAAGGAGATTTCCAATAGGGCAAAAAAAGGCTTTTTGGTGATTATTTTTAAAAAATAACTATTAAAAATGTTACAGGACCATTTTGGTTAGTTAAAGGCTGCATGGAAATTGACATTGAGAAACTAATTAAAAAAAAAAAAGAAACTAATTTGAAATCAGAATCACAGACATAGCGAAAGCATAATCTTATAAAGGAGATTTCCAATAGGGCAAAAAAAGGCTTTTTGGTGATTATTTTTAAAAAATAACTATTAAAAATGTTACAGGACCATTTTGGCCACAGGACAGGAAAAAGTCAGTTTTCATTCCAATCCCAAAGAAAGGCAATGACAAAGAATGGCCAAACTGCCGAACAATTGCACTCATTTTACATGCTAGCATGGTAATGCTAAAAATTCTCCAAGCCAGAATTCAACAGTACATGAACCGTGAACTTCCAGATGTTCAAACTGGATTTAGAAAAGGCAGAGGAACCAGAGGGCAAATGGCCAACATCCGTTGGATCATCAAAAAGGCAAGAGAATTCCAGAAAAGCACCTACTTCTGCTTTATTGACTATGCCAAAGCCTTTGACTGTGTAGATCACAATAAACTGTGGAAAATTCTCCAAGCAATGGGATTACAAGATCACCAGACCTGCCTCCTGAGAAATCTGTATGCAGGTCAAAAAGCAACAGTTATAGAACTGGACATGGAAAAACAAACGGGTTCCAAATCAAGAAAAGAGTAGGTCAAGGCTGAATACTGTCACCCTGCTAATTTAACTTATATTCAGAGTACATCATGAGAAATGCTGGGCTGGATGAAGCACAAGCTGGAATCAAGACTGCCTGGAGAAATATTAATAACCTCAGATATGCAGATGACAACAACTTTATGGCAGAAAGCAAAGAAGAACTAAAGAGTCTCTTGATGAAAGTGAAAAGAGGAGATTGAAAAAGTTGGCTTAAAGTTCAACATTCAGAAAACTAAGATCATGGCATCCAGTCCCATCATGGCAAATTGATGGGAAAACAATGGAAACAGTGAGAGACTTTATTTATTTATTTATTTATTTTGGGGGCGGGGTGCTCCAAAATCACTGCAGATGGTGACTGCAGCCATGAAATTAAAAGACCTTTTCTTCTTGGAAGAAAGGCTATGACCAACCTAGACAGCATAATAAAAAACAGAGACATTGCTTTGCCAACAAAGGTCTATCTAGTAAAAGCTATGAAGAGTTGTTAAAGGCTGCATGGAAATTGATATAAGAAACTAATTTGTCAAAGCTATGGTTTTTCCAGTAGTCATGTATGGATGTGAGAGTTGGGCTATGAAGAAAGTTGAGTGCCAAAGAATTGATGCTTTTGAACTGTGGTGTTGGAGAAGACTCTTGAGAGTCCCTTGGGCAGCAAGGAGATCAAACCAGTCTATCCTAAAAGAAATCAGTCCTGAATAGTCATTGGAAGGACTGATGCTGAAGCTGAAACTCCAATACTTTGACCACCTGATGCAAAGAGCTGACTCATTTCAAAAGACCTTGATGCTGGGAAAGTTTGAAGACAGGAGAAATAGGGGATAACAGATGATGAGATGGTTGGATAGCATTGCCAACTTGATGGACATCAGTTTGAGAAAGCTCTGGAGATTAGTGAAGGACAGAGAAGTCTAGTGTGCTTCAGACCATTGGGTTGCAAAGAGTTGGACATGACTGAGGGACTGAACTGAACTGAAAAATGGTACAAATGAACCTATTTACAAAACAGAAATAAAGTCACAGAAGTCAAAAACAAATTTATGGTTTCCAAGGAGAAAGAGATAAATTGGCAGATTGGGATTGACATATGCACACCGCTATATATGAAGCATGTATGATATCATATAAGAAACGAATTGCCAGTCTAGGTTCGATGCAGGATACAGGATGCTTGGGGCTGGTGTACTGGGATGACCCAGAGAGATGGTATGAGGAGGGAGGTGGGAGGGGGGTTCAGGATTGGGAACTCATGTACACCCATGGTGGATTCATGTTGATGTATGGCAAAACCAATATAGTACTGTAAAGTAAAATAAAGTAAAATAAAAAAAAATAAAATAAAAACAGCAAAGCATAAAGTGATATCAGGCCAAAAAAAAAAAAAATATGTAACTAATAAGAACCTACTGTATAGCATAAAGAACTCTACTCAATAATCTTAATGACCTATATGGGAATAAAATCTAAAAAAGAGTGAACATATGTGTATGTATAACTGATTCACTTTACTGTACAGCAGAAAGCAACATAACACTGTAAATCAACTGTGTGTGTGTGTTTGTGTCTGGGTGCTCAGTCATGTCCAGTGTTTTATGACCCCATGGACTGTATCCTGCCAGGCTCCTCTGTCCATGGAATTTTCCAAGCAAGAATACTAGAGTGAGTTGCCATTTCCTACTCCAAGGGATCTTCCCAACTCAGTGGTTGAACCTGGGTTGCTTGTGTCTCTTGTTCTGACAGGAGGATTCTTTACCACTGCTGCCATCTGTGAAGCCCTGACTCCAATAAATTAATTAAAATAAACAAAAATCACTACCATATGTTATTCTGAGGAAAGGGATTCTAAGATCATACCTAAAATTAAAACATATCTTTAAATTGCTTCTTCTTCAAATAGTATCTGACTCAGCAGTATCTCCCATGGATTACTCTTTTTAACTGGAATAACCTATAAGAAGCATTTATAGTTTATTCCAAAAATCATTCAATGAAAATTATTTCAATCACTTAATGTATTTTTTGTATTATTCAAGGTTTTAGTTAAAAACAAATAGAAATTAAAATAAAGATCAAAACAAACTGAGACACATTCTCTTCCATCCTGTTGGTACTTCTACCAATCATTATGAAAAGAGCATACCCAGTTAGCTGTTGTTCCTTAACTCTGGATTTTCAAATGAGAAATTTGTAGAGGAGACCTAAGACTGAAAATTGATGGCCTAGCCTAAAGCAGTTGCACCTCAGCAGAACCCTCAAAACAAGAGAGAACAATAAACGAGAATTTGGGAGTTGATGGTTATGAAGCATTGGTATGGCAGGGGATAACTCAGTTCAGAGACCATGAAGGAGCTATGCTCAAAACAGATACCTGTACTTTTCTAGCAAACACATGTGGGTACTGTGGTTGGGTATTTGCCTAGAATTCTGGTAACTTGATGCTAGAATCATGATGACTGTTTCCTCAAATGAGGTAGATACCTCTGCTCATTTCCTAACAACAACAATAAAATCAATTATTCACAGCAGCTGCTTAATCATGCTGCACTTTTCTGAACTGAAATCTCTTGTGAGACACCTAAAGATATTTTCATACTAATCTTGATGTTATGCCTGTATATGTTAAGTTACATGACAAGGAGAATTTTGAAGATAGAATTAAGTTTATGGGCCATGAATTGGAAAGTTATCCTGGATAATCTGGGTAGATTAAATGTGATTCTGACTTTTAAAAGTAGAAGAAATCTTCAGTCAGAGAGATGACACTAAAAAAGAGGAAAAACAATTATTTATTTTTAAATGAATTTTTGTTGAAGTAGTTGGTTCACAGATGGCAGCAGTGGGTAAACAATCCTCCTGCCAATGTAATGTGAGTGGAACTCAATGCACCATTGCTGGATTTGAAAATGAAGGAATGAGACCATAAACCAAGGAATACAACAGTCTGCAAATTGTGCACTGCCTGCAGGTACCAAGAAAACAATGGCGATGGTCATTTCCAGCAGTAAGGAACTTAGGTCTGCCAGCAATCTGAATAAACAAGAAAGTCAGTTCTTTCCCTAGAGTTTCCAGAAAGCAATATAACCCTGCTGCCAACCTTGATTTTAGCATTATGGAATTCATTCTAGACTCTGACCTACAGAACTTCAAATGAATAAACCTGTGCTACTGTAAGCCACTAAGTTTGTAATACTTTGCTAAAGCAAAAAAAAAAAAAGAAGAAAAAAAAGAAGGAAACAAGAAACCATACATACACACACAAACAAAACATTGTATAGGTTTTTTATAATGTGTACATACCTGTGTATCATGACTGATCAATTATGTATTACATTGCTTGATGTGCCAGTATATGAGAAGAGGAAACCAGGGTCTTTGCATTCCTCTTCCTCTGTACTTTTCTCTCCTGCTCTGAGCATCGGTCCATCAGTTTACAAATTAAAGTAAGAAACAGCTGTAGTTTTATTAATAGAATTTTAAATTTCCATTCTTTCACATTTACATTACTGATAAATTTAAAACATTTACAATCAACTCTATAATTCTAATACAATACTCTATGTCTTGTATATGGATCATTGTGTAAAATCTGGAAGCCCAAGAATACATATTATTTATAGTGCTTTGAAAATGCAAATGTGATTCACTGCTAAACCAGGAATTCCATCTATAGAGTAGCAGAAAGTCTCTTCAACAATATATATACATATGCACAACATCAAATGAATTTATGTAAGTGTAAGTAATTAATTAAGTACTTTAACAGGTATTTATCAGTGCTCACTATAAAACAGGTTATCTATCAGAAAATGAAAGCCATAAGCCACATTTACTTAAAATGTTATAATTATTTCATATTTTAATTGCCGGGGTCCAGCCCCGGTGGATCCAGGGAGATTCGAAGGTGGGGATGGAATCAGTGTCCTTGGAAATAATTAATTATAGATAGAGAGGAATTAGAAAATTAGCAGAGAAAAAGAGGCTGAATAACTTGGTTTGCATGGAATACCAATCACCACCTACATAGGCTGCAGGCATCTTCCCGTTCTCCCAAAGAAGAGGAGGCACTGAGGCCCCCCGGTCCAATCTTAGAAGCCCAGGCAAAATTAGCAGGCTTGGTGGGTACCCCTGCACCAGAAGGGAATTCAGCCAGAAAACAGTAGGAGAGAAAAGAGGCTGAATAACTTGGTTTACGTGGGATACCAATAAAATTCCAAGACAAGGAATTTGCACCATCTACGTTGGGCCACCGGCACCACTTGAATATTGAAAGGTTGGGCTCCTTCTCATGTGGGCTTGAAAGCCAGGACAAGTAAGTAGACTTGGGGGGTACCCACCCTCCAGATGGGAATTCAGCCAGAAAAATGGGGAGCAAGAAAGAATGACATGAGGGAATCAGCCTTTCCAGAAACTGATCTGATTTCTTTATTTTGGGGTTTGCTTATATACCTTTGTTACACATAGGGATAAATACAGAGTCACACGGGGGTCAGCAGTCCTGACCTTTACCAAAATCAGGTGCTTTACATAAGCGTATAAAAAAAGTCTTAGGGGTTTTACATCATCTTTTGGCCATGAAACCTGCTGACATTTTATGATCCTTTCTTTCTGATAAACAAAAAGCTTATTTCTTCCAAGGATGTTTTTTCTTAAACCAGGCACCACCCTCCAAATAAAGTTGCATTCCTATAGGTTGAGGGTGTAGTGAGTTACAATCAAGAAAGGAATTTATTTAACCCAAGGTTAACATGATTAATCTTAAAAGTTAATACTTATTTTTCCTATATGCTAGTTATATTCATTATAAAGGCAGGGAATATGGAGATTTAGCAGCAAACATCAGTCCAACAAATAAAAACCCTTCACCAATGTTCCCCTTAAGATCTATTTAGTCTTAAGATAGTGATAAAGTTACATTTTTACATAGCAAGGACACAATGATTTATAACAAAGTACAGTGATCTATTACAAAAAAAGAAAAGTCATTAACTCAAAAAGTCTAATATTGCTAACATCAAAAACTACTATATTTCCTTTTCTATATTCCAAATACATTGATTAATATATTCCCAGGTGCCTAAGGATGTGGGGGCCTGGCAGCAATCATTGACTCAACAATGGGAAAAGCCCTATGCTAATTAAGACCTTCAAAATACTCCAAAACTCTCTGTGCTGTTTATGTTTGAGAGGTAGTAAGCAATCATGTGGTAGTGGCAGGAGTATGGATAATCCTGTCACACAAGCTAGTTTGCCAGCAGAGAGGTTTGACCTGAGAAACCCTTGTCCCACCCAGGGCAGGGAATTAGCAGTAATTATTGGCACAACAAATGAAAAACCCTTCACAAATATAATTTCTAATCAACCCACTATACTAATAATTTCTAACTTCCCAAAGGAATCTCCCTTTAGTAAATCCAAAACATCTCCTGCCTCTCGATCCGGAGGCTGTAAACAATCACATGTGGCCGGACGAACCTATACAGGTAGGCTAGATAACCTTCAGAGGAGTCCATAAGTTGAAACACTCTTGTCATGCCCAGGAATTTCTGTTAACTTGGAGCTGCAAGTTAACTCCTTCCTCGAGAGAAATGGTTATGGGGGAGAGCCCCCATAAAGTACTCTGGTTTTGGGGGTAGATGCTCGGGAACAGGGGGTTTCCTGAGGCTTGATCATGCCTTTGTGTATGCCAAGTCTCCTTCCTCATGACCTTTGCCATGGGCGGAGTTCCTCACGCTGGCTCCCGGCACTTAATTTACTTCATATTCAAACATATTATTTTTTGGGTGTTTTATTCTGCCTTATCCAATTAAATTTCATTTTCATTGTGTTACACAAAACATACACGTTTTCACCATTTCACTAAGAACTTTCAGGTTTTGATGATACAATTCATGGACTTTTCTAATGTCCTTTCGTTTTTGGTGGAAGAAAGCTAAGCTCACCCGAACACTGAAATAAAAGCTGTATGTGTTCATACTGTACACAGTATACTCAAGGGTAGCAACCACATTCTGGAAACCCAAGCTCAACTTCGTTGGCATTAGGTATAACTATACTGACTTATCTTTGGCATACTAGATTATGAATGTCAAAAGTAATGGAGATGTGTGTAAGTGTGTTTGTATGTGTGTGTCTGAGGCATATACACTGAGGAAACCAGAATTGAAAGAGACACGTGTACCCCAGTGTTCATCGCAGCACTGTTTATAATAGCCAGGACACGGAAACAACCTAGATATCCATCAGCAGATGAATGGATAAGAAAGCAGTGGTACATATACACAATGGAGTATTACTCAGCCATTAAGAAGAATACATTTAAATCAGTTCTAATGAGGTGGATGAAACTGGAGCCTATTATACAGAGTGAAGTAAGTCAGAAAGAAAAACACCAATACAGCATACTAACACATATGTATGGAATTTAGAAAGATGGTAATGATAACCCTCTATACGAGACAGCAAAAGAGACACAGATGTATAGAACGGACTTTTGGACTCTGAGTGAGAGGGAGAGGGTGGGATGATTTGGGAGAATGGCATTGAAACATGTATACTATCAGGCAAGAAATGAATTGCCAGTCTATGTTCAATACAGGATACAGGATGCTTGGAGCTGGTGCACAGGGATGATCCAGAGAGATGATATGGGGTGGGAGGTGGGAGGGGGGTTCAGGATTGGGAACTCATGTACACCCGTGGTGGATTCATGTCAATGTATGGCAAAACCAATACAGTATTGTAAAGCAAAATAAGCTAAAAATAAAAATTAAAAAAAAAATGGGATGATCCAGAGAGATGATATGGGGTGGGAGGTGGGAGGGGGGTTCAGGATTGGGAACTCATGTACACCCGTGGTGGATTCATGTCAATGTATGGCAAAACCAATACAGTATTGTAAAGCAAAATAAAGTAAAAATAAAAATTAAAAAAAAAAAAGTTTGCTGCAACAAAGCACACCTCTTTCCCATTTAGTATTATAAAAAGCCTATTATATTCTAACTTAGGATATTTCCTTGGGACACTAGTCTGCCATCTTCTTGGTCTGCTGGATTTCCAAATAAAGTTTCTATTTTTTGCCCTAAAAAGAAAGAAAGAAAGAAAGAACAATATTGCATAGGAACTAGAAACGTTAGGTCCATGAATCAAGGTAAACTGGAAGTGGTTAAACAGGAGATGGCAAGGGTGAACATTGACATTTTAGGACTCAGTGAACTAAAATGGACTGGAATGGGCGAATTTAATTCAGATGATCATTATATCTACTACTGCAGGTAAGAATCCCTTAGAAGAAATGGAGTAGCCTCCATAGTCAACAAAAGAGTCCGAAGTGTAGTACTTGGGTGCAGTCTCAAAAATGACTGATCTCTGTTCATTTCCAAGGTAAACCATTCAATATCATGGTAATCCAAGTCTATGCTCCAACCACTAATGCCAAAGAAGCTGAAGTTGAATAGTTCAATGATGACCTATAAGGCTTTCTAGAACTAACACCAAAAAAAAAAAAAAAAAAAAAAACAGATGTCCTTTTCATCATAGGGTACTGAAATGCAAAAGTAGGAAGTCAAAAGATACCTGGAGTAACAGACAAGTTTGGCCTTGAGTACAAAATGAAGCAGGGCAAAGGCTAATAGAGTTTTGCTGATAGAACACACTGGTCATAGCAATCACCCTTTTCCAACAACACAAGAGACAACTCTACACATGGACATCACCAGATGGTCAATACTGAAATCAGATTGATTATATTCTTTGCAGTAGAAGATGGAGAAGCTCTATAAGAGACAGCAAAAACAAGACTGGAAGCTGAATGTGGCTCAGATCATGAACTTCTTATTGCAAAATTCAGACTTAAATTGAAGAAGGCAGGGAAAACCACTATCCATTCAGGTATGATCTAAATCAAATCCCTTACAATTACACAGTGGAAGTGACAAATAGATTCAAAGGATTAGATCTGATGGACAGAGTGCCTCAAGAACTATGGGCTGAGGTTTGTAACACTGAACAGAAGGTGGTGATCAAAACCATTCCCAAGTAAAAGATATGCAAAAAGACAAAATGGTTGCCTGAGGAGACCTCATAAATAGCTGAGAAAAGAAGGGAAGTGAAAGACATAGGAGAAAAGGAAAGATATATTCATCTGAATGCAGAGTTCCAAAGAATAGCAAGGAGAGATAAGAAAGCCTTCCTAAGTGATCATTGCAAAGAAACAGAGTAAAACAGTAGAATGGGAGAGACTCAGTTCAGTTCAGTTGCTCAGTCGTGTCTTACTCTTTGTGACCCCATGAATTGCAGCA
>SJYT01080137.1:129137-140269 GCA_006410635.1 Cephalophus harveyi | reverse complement strand
TCTACAAAGAGGTGATTTTATTTCTTCTTTTCTGAATTGGATGAGTGTTATTTCTTTGTTTGCCTAATTTTCCTCTGATTTTATAATTTGAAGTAATTTGTATTTATGATCATAGATTCTTTCTACTGCTTGATCAAATCTGTTATTGCTATACTTAATTGTATTTTTCATTTCATTCATTGTATTCTTCAACTCCAGAATTTGTTTCATTCTTTTTATGATTTCTATCTTTTCATTGAAATTCTCATTTTGTCCTTGTTTTGTTTTTCTGATTTATTTTCAGTACCTACTTGTGTTCTTTTGTAGCTTGCTGAGATTCCTTAAAATAATGGTTTTGAATTCTTTGTCAGGTAATTTATAGATCTCCATTACTTTAGATCCATTATTGGGAAATTATTATGTTCTTTGGTGATGTCATATTTTCTTGATATTTCCTGGTCCTTGAAATCTTAGGTTGCTGTCTTCACATTTAAAGAAACAGTCATCTCTTCCAGTCTTACTGATTTTCCCTTGGGAGAAAAATTACCTTCACCAATCAGTCTAGCTAGACATTGTGACCATCTCTCGGGCCTCTTCTATGGATTCACTCATCTCACAACACTTACACCCTTTGGGAGAATTCTTAATATTGTATGTTTTTTCTCAATTCCCCAAGGCCAGGCTAGGTTCAGAGGCTTTTGTTTATTGCTGGGGTAATGCCTTTAAATTCTTATTTTGTTGTGCCTTCACTTATCCCACAGAGTGGGCTGGCTTTTTGCATATATTCAGGAGCCATTTGCCAAAACTCAACATATCCACAGTGGTGGATCAAAGTCTTCCATAGGTGGGAGGTAGAATTGTAGGTGAAACACTCATAGCATTTAGGGTTTCTACAGTCTAATAGTGGGGCCCACAAGCAAGCAGTTTGTGGTTAAGCTCCCTGATTGGGTTCATGATGTGTTTAGTAGGATCCACAGATGTTATCTAAGCCTGGTTCTCTGAGCCTCTTTCAATTCACGGCCATGCTATTCATGGCTCGCCTCATTATTCTTTTTTTGGGGGGGAGGGCATTTATTTATTTATTTTCACTGTGCTGGGTCTTTGTTTTTGTGCAGGCTTTTCTCTAGTTGCTGTGAGCATGGGCTACTCTTCACTGCTTTTCACAAGGGTGGCTTGTCTTGTTGTGGAGCACAGGCTCTGTGACATGCTGGCTTCAATAGCTGTGGTATGTGGGCTCAGCTATGTGGTTCCTGAGCTCAAGAGCACAGACTTAGTAATTGTGACACATGGGATTAGTTGTTCCCTGGCATGTGGGATGTTCATGGACCAGGGATCAAACCCTTGTCTCATACATACTGGTTGATGGATTCTTTACTAGAGAACCACCAGGGAAGCCTCACCTCATTATTTTTGTTGAGGAAAGAAAAATATGACCTCTTGAACAGAACCCCAGGTGTCTGGGATGCTGAGCTTTAACTGGCTCCTCTGTCACTTTCCCGCACGGGAGAAAGCACACTCTCGACTCTGAATTGGGCTGCTCTGAAGGACGGATGACATGAGTAAAGGGAAACCGTTCTTCTGGCCCTTTTCAATGTGTCTATTCTCTGACTTCTTTCCCCCTTAAATGTGGCGGAACTCCTCTTCTGAACTCCCAGACTCCCACAGAGGTACTCTTGTTTGTGGGTGGTAGTGAAAATCAATGTTCTGAGAGGAAATGGCAGTAGAAAACTCATATTCTCCCATCTTGCTGATGACACTTCTCCATCAAAATAACATGTTTTATCAATAGTCTGCTATGCTTCTTGCAAGCATGAGCTTTGTCTAATTTGTCTTTCTGTTACATAATAAGCAATGATATTTTCTTAGCAAATTACATCATAGGTAGGCAATGATGATATAAATTGATGGGTAGATGCTCTGAGGTACTCTAGCACATGGGCTCTAATAATTTCTGCATAAAATTTTTGCAAGATATGGAGAAGAGCATCTTTCATCTCCACAAACACAGAGAGAAAACACCCATCTCCAGTGTTCTTGAGGTCTCTGAGTATAATTTCTAAACTATTTCATATATTTAAAAAGTTAAGCATAAATTTCTTTTGATAAAAAATCTGTCTGTTCTATGAAACAATTGGGGAATTCAGAAATTACTCAACTGAAAGAGACCATATTTTCACTTCCATATATACCTAGATAAATGTACAAGCTTCATAAAATAGGCCCCCGAGTCTCATTTTTCTTTATCTAGTTTATAAACTGAAATGAGATGATGCAAATGGGATTTTAAACATTTATAAAACTTACAAGTGACAGGTCATATTTCAGTTCTGAAACAGTTGTTACCAGACTTGCATTTTGGGGTCATTTATTCCACATGCCAGAAATTTTTACTTTAGTCAAATTACTTAGCATATTTTCTTAATTGTCAATGACATATATTTTTTCCAAAGGGAATATATATAATTTGTAACTACATCTTATGTGACAGTATTTAGTTTTGTTTTCATCAATGCTATAGTTTAATTATAGTCCTTTTAAACATTTTAAGGTATCTTAGATTCCAGAAAATATATTACACCATTCATTGCTTTCACAGATATTTATTCAGTATCTACTCAGATCTAGACTCTGTGTAGGCACTAGATATGTAACAATTGATAAGACAAAAATTATATCTGTTCACTGTGGTAGAGAAAAGTATCATTGTCACTCAAACTAGAAACTTTTGTAACTGAGTATTTTATTTCTATGTATCCTATTTAAAGAATCGATTCTGATTGTTCTTATTGCACATATTTTTATTTTAAATCTAGTTTACATATAGTTTGAAAGATTGCTTAGGAGCAATTGACTGCTATTTGCACTTTAACGAATTGCCCTGAGATTCCAAGGTATCTTATTTTAGCGATACAACTCTCTCAGTTTTTACATTTTGACACATTCCACCATGTTCTTTACAACATAATTACTTATAGTTACAGAATGCCTGCCTCTTAGTAACCTTCTGTGCTTCCTTTCTCTTTTATGGTAAATTCCCTGTTAGATGTTCCTGGGCCAGATCATATCAATGCACCAGGTTATGTTCTAATGAAACTGGATCTCAACAGTGGTATAGTGAAATTCTTGTAACATTTTCTCCCAGGGCACTCACTGAACCTTACACAGATTGGGCCACCTCATCCCAGTGATTCTAAAATTCTCCAATAATAAGGAAGAATGGAGGGCAGGTTTCCCCATTCCAGCTTCCTCCAGAAGAACGGAGGCTCCAATGTCAGTGCAATATCAAAGTCAGTAAACTTTTAACTCATAAAAATATTTATTGTTGTCTAGTCACTAAATCGTGTCCAACTGTTTGTGATGTCATGGATTGCTTGTAGTAGCCTGCCAGACTCCTCTGACCATGGGATTTCAAGGCAAGACTAATGAAATGTGTTGCCATTTCCTACTCCAGGGGATCTTCCCAACCTAGGGATCAAACATGTATCTCCTTGAATTAGCAAGAGAATTCTTTACCATTAAGGAAGGGCAAAACTTCTGACTTAATGTCAGTTTAGTCCACACTTCTTACATATGCATACCTAAAAGTTATCATTCAGATTATTATGTACAGGATGATTATGCTACTAAAAATAAGAATATCTTTGAAAAGCTTAAATGTAAATTTTTCTCTCTAAAAGTAATTAAAAACAATAAATAGCTATTTTATGAACTCTGCCCTCAGTGACAGCTGAAGTACGTTTGTGTAATAGAAGGGGTTTTCTGTAGAAATAAAAGAACTAAGCTGCTCATATCATTTCAGGGAATGATTTGTGAAGAGGATGCCACACTTGAGTACAGAAAATGAATAAAGCATAACCATGAATAGTCAGAATTGGAAATTTTGTTACAAATGCCATGCAAGAACTTCTAATACCCATTGAAGCTGGCAAAATTACAGAGTTCAGGGAGTGTGATTATCGAAAAATGATGCTAGACTTATTAAAAGTGTTCAGATCATGAAATTCCTTGGATTTAAAGATATGATTTTCATTTTTATTATGAAATCAATGAAAAATGGCAAATATCTTAAAGATAGAAAAGAAACGATTGAATCTGATTTTTTAGAATCTAGCTCTGTAGTACATGAGCAGACTAGATGCTATACAAGAATAGAGGCAATGAAATAAACTTAGGAGGATGTTTATATTTCTATGGTATATCTTCACATTAAATGTCTTTCTCAGGTTTTTCTACAGGGAATGACTCAGGAATTGTGATTGTTGGAAATGATCTGGCTTCCTAAACCAATGTGATAATCTGTGCCAAAAAAGATTTAATTAAAGCAGAGGAATGGAAAAGATTCCTTCCTTCTTCCTCAATGGCCATATTTTGATCAGACTTAATTGTTGTGTGTATTGCACATGTTATAAGCTCACTTTGTAAAGGTAAAATATTTTTATTAATAAGAAATAAGCAAAAGAAGCTTAACATTCTTTGGATGTAAAGCAAAAGTATGATCACTGACTGGAAATTATTAAGGGACTGGGGAATAGACATCAAAGCCTATCAAATGAAACAAATAGCTTTTAAATAGAGGTAGTGAAGATGATCAGATGAAATCAACATATCACTGCTATCTGTAATACAAGCTTTCCTAAGATCAACAACCCACTCCTTTGGAGAGTCAAAGTTATTTCATTTTAGCTTCATCACATATTACTTACAATCAAGGTGGATTCTGTATCCATCTTTATTACCATATCTGTGTCCATCTTTCCTAAAAAGTGTTCTAATCTTCTGAGCCTGGCTCATGAAATTATACTAATAAATAAAACATTGAGGACACAGCCTCACCTCAGCACTTCATGAAGTTTGTCTATGTGGAAAGATAGGGGAGTCCTGGTCAAAAACAGAACTGTCATAGAGATTATTTAAGTGAAAGAGATAAGACTGATGAATTTGTAGGATATGGGTACCATATATTTGGGTACAGTTCAGTTCAGTCACTCAGTGGTGTCCGACTCTTTGTGACCCCATTAATCGCAGCATGCCAGGCCTCCCTGTCCATCACCATCTCCCCGAGTTCACTCAGACTCACGTCCATCGAGTCCATGATGCCATCCAGCCATCTCATCCTCAGTCGTCCCCTTCTCCTCCTGCCCCCAATTAGAATTTGTGATAGTCTAGAAATAGAAAATATAAAATTGAAAGATAGCCAAGATTTGGTCACTATTGGGCATATCAAGAGCTAACGTTGCTAGAACCAGCTCTTCAGTCTCCTTTGTAACAATGTACTTATTAGAATGGCAATCCACTTTAGTATTCTTGCCTGGGAAACCCCATGGACAGAGAAGTCTGGTGGGTTACAGTCCACGGGGCTGCGAAAGAGTTGAACATGAATTAGCAACTAAATCACAAGAACAACAACTTATGAAATGAGGTAGAGTAAATATCTCTATACTTTTTCAACCCCAGAATCATGTGAATCTATATTATAGTTCAGGGAAAAATATATTTCTTTTTAAGACTTCAGATATGCATTTTTATGTAAATATTTAGACAGACTAAAAGCATGGACATAAAAAGGCATATATATAATAAAGAAATATATTCCAAATGAATGACAGAGAAATAAAATAAGAATATAATAAGAATAATTATCAGGAAAGTACACAGTGAAACATATAAAGATAAGATGATATTAGATGCAACTGGGATCTAAACAGGGTCAGAAGCTACAGCATGTTTAGGATAGAATTATAAAATATCTGACTATTAGGACTGATGAAATCTATGAAAGAGATAATCTTATACTTTTTAAAATAACAATTTACAGTAAATCTAGGCCTTATCATTTTTAGATAATATTGATCACCAGATAAAACTGCTCAATTTTCATCTTTGTTTCATCCATGACAATGTACAGGTATATAAAGTATAAAAAAGATGACTAATAAATGAGTGAATAAATAAAGAAGAAAGAAAATAAAGCTAATGCCATCAGAAATCTAGGTTCCTTTCAGTCTTATCTGTCAATTTAGCTATCCTTACTGTGATGCAGAAGAAGGGTGTCCGTTACAGCTCTGGGCATGCTATTCAACTAAATATCAATCAATGAAGAATTACACCATAGTAATCTCTTTATGCTAAAAAGAAAAAATCCCAGAATCATCTCAGCAGACTTGTTCTCAAAAATACTTTTCGGACTGTACTGCACCATTGGCTCATATATAAACATACCACTGTTAAGGAAAATGGAATTGTTACAACTGGTTGTCTATGGTTATTTAGAAAAGGAAGGATTGCCCAAATGTAATCACAAGATTACTACCACCAAGGAAGGAGAGAAGTGACTAGCACCCACAGCTAGTTTATCACAGTCATGTGCCAGCCAGCCAGTCTTTAGTATTTCAGTCCAGCAGATGAATTATTAAAGATTAAATAAAATGCATAGTTTATGTTCTTTAAAAATGTAACATCTTTGGAACAAATCAAAGTGTACACAACAGTACAAAAGTATATGCAGAGGTAATATATATATGAATCAATTTAATTATAAAAATCAGCCACCAAAATATCTAATATATTAACTAAATTTTACCAATATATTTTGCTTGTCAATATTTCCAAAATGTCTTTATTTCAACATGTAATTAGATTTTTAAAATATTGCTGATATATTCCTTTTTGTATACTAAGTCTTTGAAATTCATTATGTATTTATACTTAAAGTATATCTTAACTTCAAGTGTTCTCTTGAAGCATTTGAAACACATTTCAGTTTTAAGTGTTCAAAAGATGTGTGTAGCTAATGACTGCCATGCTGGAGAAACCAGCACATGTTTCTGGGAACCATAGCTTTTGTAACAACATATCAATTGGATATCTCTCTCCTTAATTCTCAGGAACTGTATGCAAATGTTAAGAATGATTTAAGTATATTCAGGAGAATTTAACAAAGAGTCTTCTCTTCCTAGAAGTGAATATAAGCAAAACATTCTCAGACATGAATTGTACCAATGTACAATTGTACCAATTGTACCAAGATTTTAAGTTACCCATTTTTTTCACATTTTTATATATCTGAAACTGGGATTTGTTGTAAAATCTCCATGTAGTATTGACCTTTCTTAGGTCAGTCTCCCAAGGCAATAGAGATAAAAACAAGCAAACAAAAAAAGGCAAATGAGGCTTAATAAAACATAAGCTTTTGCACAGTGAAGGAAACCATAAACAAGTTGAAAATGCAGCCTACAGACTGGGAGAAAATATTTGAAAATGATGTGATAAACAAAGGCTTAATTTCCAAAACATACAAACAGCTCACATAATTCAACAATAAAAAATCAAACAATCTAATCAAAAATTGGACAGAATACCTAAATAGATATTTCTCCAAAGAAGACATACAGATAGCCAACAGGCACAAGATGCTCAACACTGTTAATTATTAGAGAAATACAAATTTAGATACAGTGTTATATCACCTCACACCAGTCAGAACAGCCATCATTAAAAAGTCTATAAACAACAAATGGTGGAGATGTGGGGAAAAAAAGAACACTTTTATACTGTGGTAGAAATATAAATTGAGGTAGCCACTATGAAAAACAGTATGAGCTCCTCAAAAAAACTAAAAATAAAATTGCCATATGATCCAGCAAAACTTCGCTGGTGGCTCAGATAGTATAGCGTCTGCCTACAGTGAGGGAGACCTGGGTTCGATCCCTGGGTCGGGAAGATCTCCTGGAGAATGAAATTGCAACCCACTCCAGTATTCTTGCCTGGAAAAATCCCATGGACAGAGGAGCCTCTTAAGTTGCAATCCATGGGGTTGCAAAGTGTTGGACACGACTGAGCAATTTCACTTTTCCAGCAAAACTACTCCTGGGCATATACCCCCCAAACCCCATAATTTGAAAAGATACATGCACCCTTATGTTCATAGTAGCACTATCTACAATAGTGAAGACAAACGAAGCAACCTAAACGTCCAATGACAGGTGAATGGAGAAAGAGGTGGTCGTTCCTAAATATAATGGAATATTACTCACCCATCAAAAGGGAGATAACGCCATTTGCAGTAACATGGATGGACCTAGAGATTATAGTAATAAGTGATGTAAGTCAGAAAGAGAAAGACACATGCCACATGCTATCACTTCTGTGTGGAATCTAAACTACAACACAGATCAACATATCTACGAAAAAAGAACAGACTCACAGATATAGACAACAGATTTAGAGTTTTTCGAGAGGGAAGTAGATGGGGGAAGGAAAGATTGGGAATTTAGGATTAGCAGAGGCAAAATTTTGTATATAGGATGGATAAATAATAAGGTCCTACTATATTGCCCAGGGAATGATAGTCCATATCCTGTGAGAAATCATAATGGAAAAAAAAAAATATATATATATATATATGCACATCTGAGTCACTTTGCTTTATAGAAAACATTAATACAACACTGAAAACAAGCTATACTCTAATAAAATTTTAAAATAATAAAAATAAATTATAAAGAGTCTTCTAGAACAGCTACCTAAGCTACTTCTGACCTGAGTGATCTTAGACAAACTATTTTATCTTTGCAGGTGTCTATCACTTCATGAGTATAACAAGGATAACAATCTAGCCTAGTAACACTATTATAAAATTGCTATAAACATTAAGCAAAATGATCAGATTTTGTCCATAGCATCATGACCAGCCCAACGGAGCTTGATAAATATTAGCTATAATTATGAAATTGGTAGAATTAAGTGTTGAAAGTAGATAAGTAATTGTTGGTTTTATATTTCCCATTCTTTCAAAAAAAGGATGTTATTTTGTTTGCATGTTCATAACAGATATTCTGATTTTATGGCTTACAAATGATAAATTTAAATAGGTTGCTGTTGATAATAAAACTATCTGGTGAATAATATATAATTTGGGAAAACATAAGTTTGTATTCTATCTAAATTTATTCTTAATTTATAAGTCATAGGATAGCCATTAAAGACTTTGCAGACAATTATTTATCCTTTTTTCTTGGTTGAAAAGTGAACAGATTAAAAAAAAAATCACATATCTCTCTGTACCCTTTTAATTGATTAAATATACCAGCTATGTAATAATTACATGATATCAAAATGTTTCAGCTGAATTCTATGCACTATAGGACACAGAAAAGGAAGGGGGAAAGGCATGTTTCAACCAGATAAACCTAACTAATTAGCTAAAATCAAACTTGAATAAAAAATTAAATCTTTGAAAGTAGGAAATCTTATTATATTATTAAATGGTTTGTAGGTTCTATTACTAAAAGAGTAATATAGTCACAGTCTATTTTTTTTTTTTTTTTTCCATGATACGGCTCTTGGAAGCTCGTTGTTGTTCAGTCCCTCAGTTGTGTCCGACTCTCTGTGACCCCATAGGCTGCAGTACACCAAGCTTCCCTGTCCTTCACCATCTCCCAGAGCCTGCTCAAACTCATGGCCATTGAGTCGGTGATCCATCCAACCATCTCATCCTCTGTCTTCCCCTTCTCCTCCTGCCTTCAATCTTTCCCAGCATCAGGCTCTTTTCCAATAGTCAACTCTTTGCATCAGGTTACCATAATATAACTCAAAAATATTTTGTTGTTGTTTTTTACTTTTCCATTTCCAGAAGAAAAAGTGTGGCAAAAGAAATAAATTTGACTACACAAAGTGAGAAAATTTAAAGTAAATCAAATTCATAAATCTTTCTGTCACTACATTAAAATTTACTAACTGAATGTTAGCATTTTGCAAAAAAAACACACTATTAAATATTTTGACAATGATGTTTTATATCAATCATCAAATGCATATCTTTAAAGACTTGTTTATGGGAGTAACATATTCATTTACTGCAATATTTACTCCATATTCTTTTCAAAACTCTTTTTTAGAAAAAATGAGGTGTTATCACGAGCATAAGAATACACTGCTGGTCGTATTGGTTTAGTGTCCGTTTAGTGTCATTCATGTCTGACTCTTGCAATGCCATAGACTGTAGCCCGCCAGGCTCTTCTGTCCCTGGGATTTCCCAGGAAGAATATTGGAGTGGGTTCTCAAATGCATATGTTGATATGGTGAGAAATCCATGGTGGAATTAATAGAGATACAATTGTAATAAGCCTAACCCATGGGACTTTACCTATTTATTATAGCAAGCATTTACCTGTGAACCACTTAAAATAATCAGTATAAAAATTAGAAATATTTTAAAGAATTTGATAGTTGATATTTCAAATTGAGGTAAGTATTATATGAAAGACATGAGATGGCATTTCTTCAAATTCATTTTGGAGGTGTTTATTTGCTAATGTCATACAAAAAAGGGATCTATATTTTTTCAATCCTTATAGCATTTAGACATCTTAATCTGATGCTGTTCATTATGCAGAAAATGAGCCATGTATAGATTTGTGCCTGATTGACCATGAACAAATTAAAGAAACTACTTTAGGCCTCTCAAAAGCACTAGGGCTATTAAGTCTGAAATAGGCTACAGAGAATAAACGGTCTTCTGCCAAAGTCATTTTGATGCCTCTGAAGGAGTTTTGGGCTAGGTTGGGCCCAGAAAGATTAACAAGGAAACTAAGATCAAGGGTAAGACAGCCCTTGCCAAGCAAGACAGCAAAAGATGCAAAGACAAGACATGCCTTTTTTTTTTTTTTTTTACACTGTTGATCTGTCCTATGAGTTTACAAAGACAATGTTCTGTCGTTCTTAAATATACTTAGCAGAAAGAGAAATCCAAGATTTTACATATTTTATATTTTCAGAAGTCTGGCAGAACATTGTATGATTATGAGAGACTTGAAGAGACCAATTTAAAGCCACACAGATTGTCATTAACAACAGAAAATGCATGATACTAATTAATTTTTAAATTTTGCTCCAAATATCAAGAGACTAAAAGATAAATGTTACTTACATGCCCTTTCCTTATGATAAATTTTTAAACTATTCTTTTCATCTGCTATATCCACTATAATTGTACATATTATATTTGCATATATTTAGCATATTAATAATAAAATGAATTTTATTAATTATGAATAACTATGGGTGTGATTAAGATCTAAGCCTGTCTCTTATACACATCTCAAAACCAATACAGTATTGTAAAGCAAAATAAGCTAAAAATAAAAATTAAAAAA
>SJYT01080137.1:105437-127440 GCA_006410635.1 Cephalophus harveyi | reverse complement strand
CTTCTTTTTCACCATATTTATATATAGCACTTATATACAATTCCTGCCTTATTTCTAAAAGATATAAGGGATTTGGCTTTATTTTTACCTTTGTGAGATAGTCATAGCTTCAGGATTTCAATAATGAAATCAGAGTAAAACTGTAAAAATCACAATTTAAGAAAAATTATTGCTTGTAATAATTTTTGTTTAGAAAGAAAATTATTGTTTCTTTCACTTTTAAAATTCATTAGTCTCATCAAGACCATAAAAGCAAAACAGATATACAATAGGTTTGTTGTTGTTTAGTTGTGTACAAAAGTTTCCAACTCTTTTGTAACCCCATGAACTGAAGCCTGCCAAGGTTCTTCTATCCATGGGATTTCCCAAGCAAGAATACTGGAGTGGGTTGCCATTTCCTTCTACAGGGGATCTTTCTGACACAAGGATCAAACCCACATCTCCTGCATTGCAGGTGGAATCCCATACAATATGTGTAATATATAGTAATATATAGCATGTAAAGATCATAGTAAAGTTGTGTTTGAAAGACTTTGACTTCCTGAAGAAGAATATAGAACTGAAGTTTATCTGTGGCTATTATATCCTTAAGTTTGGACATTGAACTGACCTTATACTTGAACTTGGGTCTAATTTATTTGTTCTTTCATTTTCTATAAAATTGTTGACTTAAGAGTTCATTATTCATGCTGTGTATCAAAATAAAAATTTTAACAATTATTTAGTGTTCTTGCCTGGAGAATCCCAGGGACAGGGAAGCCTGGTGGGCTGCTGTCTAGGGGGTTGCACAGAGTCAGACACGACTGAAGAGACTTAGCGGCAGCATGCACCTGTAGCATTTGTATATGTATGAAGACATTTAAAAACTTAAATCATTGTTTTAAATCTCTTCAACTTAACATGGCTTTGTGAAAATTTTTCTGCTTTCACTTTTTAAAAAATCATCTTTAAAATACCAAAATATATATATAAATGTTAAAATTGGATATAGTAAGATTGATAAAACCATTCCTCAATGGCTAAACTTTAAATAGTCTCCTTCAGCATAGGAATGCCTCATTTCCTCCCTGGTTATCCTAAATCCCCATTGTTACTCGTTATATTTTGCCCTGTGGCATATATACTTCCCCTTCATTCAACATTTCCTAAATCTAGTTAGTCATCTTCTAATTCAGTCTTGATGCTGTTCCTTCACTAATTGCTATTTTCCACAAGATTTGACAATTGACATTTGACCATTAAATAAACCAAGTTTGAGTTAGGTGGACCCACACATATGTGGAGTTTTTCAAATAAATACCTACTGTACTGCAAGATCTGCCATTTGTTGAATGTGATACAGTGATGACTATGGGACTTGAGCATCCTGGGTGTTGGTATACACTTTCAGTCCTCTAACCAATCCCTCACAGATACGGAAGAACTGATAACTGTAGACACTTCAAAATCTTTTCAGGTTCTACTAGATACTGCCTGAACTGGCACCTAATTGCCTCTCCATTCTCTTAAGTGACATACCCGTTTTCACCATTTTTCAATTACAGTTACCAAACTCCTTTCCACCATAGGGCGTTCACATACATTGTTCTGGCTATATATAGCAACACCTCCACTGGGATTATCCTAACTACCAACAGCTCAAATAGTAGCTAAAACTTTCAAAAATCTTACACAATCTTCTCCAATCTATTAGTTAAAATGTGATCACTATTGAATTATATTGCCCAAAAATTCATATATTAGACTCCTAATCTTTCATGTGACTGTATTGGATTTGACCTTTAAAGAGGTCCTAAACCTTAAGGATTAGTGTTAAAAGAGGTCATAAGGGTGGAGCCCTAATACCGCAGAAATAATAATGAGAAAAAATGATTTTGAAGTGTTTACAATTGTCAGTTCCTCCATATCTGTGAAGGATTGATACAGATTAGGACACAGAACTTTTAGAGATTTTAGAACTTTAGGTAACTTACTCAAAAAGAAAAGGAATAGTTTAAAATAGTATTTAGACTACTTGACTTTTCCTGGTAAAATCCTATTCATACCCCAAGTGTCAGTTTAAATGACATCCTGAAAGAAAGTATAGATGAGTCTTGGACCTAATTATTTAGCTCTATTTTATACTCCTAAATTGAATACTTGTTTGCATCCATTATCTTTTTGTGCCACCATTTCAGAATCTTATGAGAATAAGGATTTTGTGTCACCTCTTTACCTCTGTATCTCAGCTACTATCACAGTGGTCACATTTAATAAATCTCAATAAATATTTGCTGAATGAATCAATTCTTGGCACAGTTTTCAAATATTTTATTGAAGTATATGCATAGATTTAGATCTGATGAAAAATGCACTAGATACTTTCTAATCATACTACCAGAAATGACTAATTTTATTATATGCTTTTTGAAAATATTTATAAAATCATAGGTAAGTCTGCTCCTGCTGCTGCTAAGTCACTTCAGTCATGTCCGACTCTGTGCAGCCCCAGAGATGGCAGCCCAGCAGGCTCCCCTGTCCCTGGGATTCTCCAGGAAAGAACACTGGAGTGGGTTGCCATTTCCTTCTCCAATGCATGAAAGAGAAAAGTGAAAGTGAATTTGCTCAGTCGACTCTTCACGACCCCATGGAAGACTCCTCTAAATCCTGCACATGTGTCCTAGGCTCACAGTGGATACAAACTAACAACATGGGTTTCCTCAAGTAACCTTAGGCAGCTAAGAGCCCATTTAGTTCAGTTCAGTTCAGTTGCTCAGTTGTGTCCGACTCTTTGCAACCCCATGAATTGCAGCACACCGGGCCTCTCCATCCATCACCAACTCCCGGAGTTCACTCAGACTCACGTCCAACGAGTCGGTGATGTCACCTAGCCATCACATCCTCTGTCGTCCTCTTCTCCTCCTGCCCTCAATCCCTCCCAGCGTCAGAGTCTTTTCCAATAAGTCAACTCTTCACATGAGGTGGCCAAAGTACTGGAGTTTCAGCTTCAGCATCATTCCTTCCAAAAAACACCCAGGGCTGATCTCCTTTAGAATGGACTGGTTGGATCTCCTTGCAGTCCAAGGGACTCTCAAGAGTCTTCAACACCACAGTTCAAAAGCATCAATTCTTCAGTGCTCAGCTTTCTTCACAGTCCAACTCTCACATCCATACATGACCACTGGAAAAACCATAGCCTTGACTAGATGGACCTTAGTCGCCAATGTAATGTCTCTGCTTTTGAATATGCTCTCTAGGTTGATCATAACTTTCCTTCCAAGGAGTAAGCGTCTTTTAATTTCATGGCTGCAATAACCATCTGCAGTGATTTTCAAGCCCCTTAAAATAAAGTCTGACACTGTTTCTACTGTTTTCCCATCTATTTTCCATGAAGTGATGGAACCAGATGCCATGATCTTGGTTTTCCGAATGTTGAGCTTTAAGCCAACTTTTTCACTTTCCTCTTTCACTTTCATCAAGAGGCTTTTTAGTTCCTCTTCACTTTCTGCCCTAAGGGCTGTGTCATCTGCATATCTGAGGTTATTGATATATGGGGTCATAAATGCTCTATGCATACATATTCCTGACTATAACTGACTGAATTATGGGAAGACATATACAATAAAGCCTATTATGTAACTTGCAACTGTCAATTGGCTTTGAGCGCATGTTCATTTGCATTATTCTTCCTGATTAATGGAATGTACAAGCCCTATTTTTCACAGGACAGAACCAAGAGGAGATGGGAAGAATAAAAAGGGTAAGCCAAGAAGAACCGTCACAACTTCTTTGAGGTCAGCCTGATCCCATGTTTTGAGAGTGTATGTTAAAAAAAAGTTATTTCTGTTTGAGCTGTAACTTGTCTGTTGTCTTAAACACTTTAGTCTGTCATTCCAAATCTTGTTGTGATGAGACAAGAACCAAAGGAGAGAAATAAACTGACCTGACAATGCCATTGATTAGCCTTTTTCTGTGTCATGAAAAGGTGTCACATAAAGTCTGAATTTATACCATGTTTCTACATGGATTGTTTTAGGTAAACCAAGGAATTAATTTAAAATTTGGCTAGAATATGTACAAAGTCTAATGCCTAAGAAATAAATAAAAACTTCACTTTCAGCTGGCAACTCCTGCAAAAATACATACTCACAAACACTCCCAGGAAAGCACAGGCATACACATATAGACATGCAATCAACCATAGTAAAGAAAAGATCATGAGCAAAGTCTACTAACCACATGAGGAAATGAGCTTACTTGAGAGCTAGCAAATTCAATATGCAAAAAAATTAGTTCCCTAGACAGCACATATAAATAACTTTAGTGAGTATCCTCTGTTTCAATCACAGTCTCTAAATTTATTATTTTGTTCACTTTTATGAAGTACTTTTATTTTTATGTTTTAGTATGTTCTATAAGATATTCTTTTTCTAGAACTATTTCAAATTGCCAGTTTGCCAACTTGATGCTTTACTACTTCTAAAGTGGTTTTAATTCTGCAATGCATTTTTAGTTCCCCACTATTTTGATTGAATTTCTCTTATAATTATCTGCTTCTGTTTGAGAGAAGACAAACATTATTTTAAAGATAGGAAAAAAATTTGACATGGTCCTAGGCTGAGATGTCTGCATAGCTGTTTTGCACTGAAATGAACAGTGCAAGGCTTCTGCATAAAAAGGAGAAAAGATGAACTGCTCTCTTGTGATGTGTGAAGCATCATGGGTACTGACAACTCATAGCCAGTACTTCCTCCACTTCAAGTTCAACTTTCTCAGGAGGAAGCACTTAAATGCCAGCCTCTTTCTGCCCACTGCTCCTCAAACGCTGATCTCAGGAGCTTCTACAGTCCTCAAGCTGCCTCCACATGCTCCCTGCCCAGCTTGAGGAACCTGTCAGTTCCCACTATGGAAGATCAAGTCCTGAGCATTTGGAGTGGGAGCACTGACTTCAAGACCCTAGACTAGTAAAGAACTAACCCTAGGGAGTATCAAATAGTGAAAAATCACACAGAGAAAACCACTTGAATACAAGACCTAGCATCACCCAACCACCAGTACATTCCTGTGCAGGATGCCTCATCTAAACAACAAACAAAACAAAAATACAAATGCAGTCATCAGGAGACAGGATCACCACCTCACTCAGCCTTGTCCATCAGAGGAAAAACAAAAACAAAAAACTCAGAACGTATCTCACTCTATACAAAGCTTACACAAACTACTGGACCAACCTTCAGTTCAGTTCAGTTCAGTTCAGTTCAGTCACTCAGTCATGTCCGACTCTTTGTGACCCCATGAATGGCAGCACGCCAGAAGAATGGACTGGTTGGATCTCCTTGCAGTCCAAGGGACTCTCAAGAGTCTTCAACACCACAGTTCAAAAGCATCAATTCTTCAGTGCTCAGCTTTCTTCACAGTCCAACTCTCACATCCATACATGACCACTGGAAAAACCATAGCCTTGACTAGATGGACCTTAGTCGCCAATGTAATGTCTCTGCTTTTGAATATGCTCTCTAGGTTGATCATAACTTTCCTTCCAAGGAGTAAGCGTCTTTTAATTTCATGGCTGCAATAACCATCTGCAGTGATTTTCAAGCCCCTTAAAATAAAGTCTGACACTGTTTCTACTGTTTTCCCATCTATTTTCCATGAAGTGATGGAACCAGATGCCATGATCTTGGTTTTCCGAATGTTGAGCTTTAAGCCAACTTTTTCACTTTCCTCTTTCACTTTCATCAAGAGGCTTTTTAGTTCCTCTTCACTTTCTGCCCTAAGGGCTGTGTCATCTGCATATCTGAGGTTATTGATATATGGGGTCATAAATGCTCTATGCATACATATTCCTGACTATAACTGACTGAATTATGGGAAGACATATACAATAAAGCCTATTATGTAACTTGCAACTGTCAATTGGCTTTGAGCGCATGTTCATTTGCATTATTCTTCCTGATTAATGGAATGTACAAGCCCTATTTTTCACAGGACAGAACCAAGAGGAGATGGGAAGAATAAAAAGGGTAAGCCAAGAAGAACCGTCACAACTTCTTTGAGGTCAGCCTGATCCCATGTTTTGAGAGTGTATGTTAAAAAAAAGTTATTTCTGTTTGAGCTGTAACTTGTCTGTTGTCTTAAACACTTTAGTCTGTCATTCCAAATCTTGTTGTGATGAGACAAGAACCAAAGGAGAGAAATAAACTGACCTGACAATGCTATTGATTAGCCTTTTTCTGTGTCATGAAAAGGTGTCACATAAAGTCTGAATTTATACCATGTTTCTACATGGATTGTTTTAGGTAAACCAAGGAATTAATTTAAAATTTGGCTAGAATATGTACAAAGTCTAATGCCTAAGAAATAAATAAAAACTTCACTTTCAGCTGGCAACTCCTGCAAAAATACATACTCACAAACACTCCCAGGAAAGCACAGGCATACACATATAGACATGCAATCAACCATAGTAAAGAAAAGATCATGAGCAAAGTCTACTAACCACATGAGGAAATGAGCTTACTTGAGAGCTAGCAAATTCAATATGCAAAAAAATTAGTTCCCTAGACAGCACATATAAATAACTTTAGTGAGTATCCTCTGTTTCAATCACAGTCTCTAAATTTATTATTTTGTTCACTTTTATGAAGTACTTTTATTTTTATGTTTTAGTATGTTCTATAAGATATTCTTTTTCTAGAACTATTTCAAATTGCCAGTTTGCCAACTTGATGCTTTACTACTTCTAAAGTGGTTTTAATTCTGCAATGCATTTTTAGTTCCCCACTATTTTGATTGAATTTCTCTTATAATTATCTGCTTCTGTTTGAGAGAAGACAAACATTATTTTAAAGATAGGAAAAAAATTTGACATGGTCCTAGGCTGAGATGTCTGCATAGCTGTTTTGCACTGAAATGAACAGTGCAAGGCTTCTGCATAAAAAGGAGAAAAGATGAACTGCTCTCTTGTGATGTGTGAAGCATCATGGGTACTGACAACTCATAGCCAGTACTTCCTCCACTTCAAGTTCAACTTTCTCAGGAGGAAGCACTTAAATGCCAGCCTCTTTCTGCCCACTGCTCCTCAAACGCTGATCTCAGGAGCTTCTACAGTCCTCAAGCTGCCTCCACATGCTCCCTGCCCAGCTTGAGGAACCTGTCAGTTCCCACTATGGAAGATCAAGTCCTGAGCATTTGGAGTGGGAGCACTGACTTCAAGACCCTAGACTAGTAAAGAACTAACCCTAGGGAGTATCAAATAGTGAAAAATCACACAGAGAAAACCACTTGAATACAAGACCTAGCATCACCCAACCACCAGTACATTCCTGTGCAGGATGCCTCATCTAAACAACAAACAAAACAAAAATACAAATGCAGTCATCAGGAGACAGGATCACCACCTCACTCAGCCTTGTCCATCAGAGGAAAAACAAAAACAAAAAACTCAGAACGTATCTCACTCTATACAAAGCTTACACAAACTACTGGACCAACCTTCAGTTCAGTTCAGTTCAGTTCAGTTCAGTCACTCAGTCATGTCCGACTCTTTGTGACCCCATGAATGGCAGCACGCCAGGCCTCCCTGTCCATCACCAACTCCCGGAGGTCACTCAGATTCATGTCCATTGAGTCAGTGATGCCAGCCAGCCACCTCACCCTCTGTCTTCCCCTTCTCTTCCTGCCCCCAATCCCTCTCGGCATCAGAGTCATTTCCAATGAGTCAACTCTTTGCATGAAGTGGCCAAAGTACTGAAGTTTCAGCTTTAGCATCATTCCTTCCAAAGAAATCCCAGGGTTGATCTCCTTCAGAATGGACTGGTTAGATCTCCTTGCAGTCCAAGGGACTCTCAAGAATTTTCTGCAACACCACAGTTCAAAAATATCAATTCTTTGGAGCTCAGCCTCCTCACAGCCCAACTCTCACATCTATACATGACCACAGGAAAAACGATAGCCTTGACAAGATTGACCTTAGTCGGCAAAGTAATGTCTCTGCTTTTGAATATGCTATCTAAGTTGGTCATAACTTTTCTTCCAAGGAGTAAGCGTCTTTTAATTTCATGGCTGCAGTCACCATCTGCAGTGATTTTGGAGCCCAGAAAAATAAAGTCTGACACTGTTTCCACTGTTTCGCCATCTATTTCCCGTGAAGTGATGGGACTGTATGCCATGATCTTAGTTTTTGAATGTTGAGCTTTAAGCCAACTTTTTCACTCTCCTCTTTCACTTTCATCAAGAGGCTTTTTAGTTCCTCTTCACTGACTGCCATAAGGGTGGTGTCATTTGCATATCTGAGGTTATTGATATTTCTCCCAGCAATCTTGATTTCAGCTTGTGTTTCTTCCAGTCCAGCATTTCTCATGATGTACTCTGCATATAAGTTAAATAAGCAACCTTAGGAGGACAGAAACCAAAAGGAAGAAAGAATTCAACCTTGAAGACTTGGAAAAGGACACCTCAAACACAATGTTTAAAAAAATATATTGCAAAGGCAGAGAAATACTACACAAATGAAGAAAAAAACTAGAAACACAGGAGCCCAAATAAATGAAGAGGAAATAGGCAAATTACTTGAAAAAGAATTCAGAATAATGATAGTAAAAATGATCAAAATCCTTGAAAACAGAACAGAGAAAATGCAAGAATCAATTAACAAAGATCAAGAATTAAAGAATAAACATACAAACAACATAATTACTGAAATTAAAAATGCTCTAGAAGGAATCAATAGCATGATATATGAAGCAGAAGAACGAATCAGTGAGCTGGAAGATAAGATGGTGGAAATAACCTCTGAAGAGAAGAATAAAATAAAAAGAATGAAAAGAACTGAGGATAGTCTCAAAGACCTCTGGGACAATATCAAACACACCAACACTCAAATTGCAGGGGTTCTAGAAGAAGAATAGAAAAAAGACTGGGTATGAGGAAATTTTTGAAGAGATTATAGTTGAAAATTTCCCCAACATGGAAAAGAAAATAGTCAATTAAGTCCAAGAGGTGCTAAAAGTCCCATATAGGATAAACCCAAGGAGAAACATATCAAGACATATACTAATCAAACTAACAAAGACTAAACACAAAGAAAGAATATTAAAAGCAACAAGTAATATACAAGGGAAAACCCATATGCTTAACAGCTGATCTTTCAGCAGAAACTCTGCAGACCACAGGGAATGGCAGGATATACTTAAAATACTGAAAGGGAAAAATCTACAACCAAGATTACTGTAACCAGGAAGAATCTCATTCAAAATTGATGAAGAAATAAAAAGCTTTTCAGACAAGCAAAAGTTAACAGAATATAGTACCACCAATCCCACTTTTCAACAAATGTTAAATGGACTTATATAGCCAAGAAATACAACAGAAGAAAAAAGATCTACAAAATCAACCCCAAACAATTAAGAAAATGGCAATAGGAACATATATATCAAAAATTACTTGAAATGTAAATGGGTTAAACGCTCCAACCAAAAGACACAGACTGGCTGAATGGATACAAAAACAAGACCCATGTACAAGCTGTCTACAAGAGACTCACTTCAGATATAAAGATATATATAGACTAAAAAAGACAGGATGGAAATATATACTCCCTGAAAATGGGGAGCAAAAGAAAGCTGTAGGAGCAATCCTCATATCAGACAAGATAGACTTTAAAATAAAGAAGATTACAAGAGATAAGGAAGGACACTACATAATGATCAAGGGATTAAGCCAAGAGGAATACATAACAATTGTAAATATCTGTGCACCAAACATAGAAGCACTTCTGCCAGGGTCCAGCCCTGGTGGATCCAGGGAATTTGAAGCGGGGACAGAGTCGGCGAAGAGAGATTAATTAGAAATTTAAAGAGAGATTAGAAGAGAATAATGTAGTGAAAAAATAGACGAGAAAAGAGACTGATATTCTTTGGTTTATACAGAAAGCTAATAAAGTCTCAAGACAAGAAACTTGCACCGTCTACGTTAGACCACAGGTGCCTGCTTGAATAGCGGAGGGTGCCCCGCCTTGGGCTCCCTCTCATGTGGGTCTTAGAAGCCCAGGCAAATAAGTAGACATGGAGAGCCTCTGCATTCCAAGGGATCAGCCTGAAAAAGAGAGGGAGGGAGAGGGAGAAAGAGAGAGTCGACACGGGGGAGGCCAAGCTTGTGCAAAAATCCCCATAACTTTATTTTCAAAAGGTGATTATATACCGTAAGTTTTACATAATGGAAGATAGAGAGTCATGCAGAGGCAGCAGTCCTGACCCTTATCGATACCAGGCTTTCTTTCTGCATATCTTTCCGTATACAAAAGGTCTCAGGTGATTAACACTATCTAATGGCCGAGAGGCCTGTTAACACTTTATGGCTCTCTTCCTTAATGAATGTTAATCTCATTTTCCCTGAAGTGTTTTTCTTTAATCTGCATCACCCTCAAAGCACTAAATAAAGTTACATCCCTGTAGAACAAAGGTGCAGTGGGTTATAACAAAGAAGGTACTTAACTCAAAGATCTATGTTGCTACTTATTTTTTCTATATACCAACTCTATCAACAAATAAAAGATATGAAAACTTGGCAGCAAGTATTGGCTCAACAATGAAACCCTTAATCAGTCCTATTCTAATGATTTGACTCCTTGGAAGCCCCTACATTCCTAAGATGTTTTAAGCTTCCTGTGCCTCTCATGGTTGGGAGGCTATGAGCAATCACATGCACAGTTGTAAAAGGTCTGGACAGACCTGTCAGGCAAGTTAGAAAGCTACCAGAGGGGTTTAAGCTGAGATACTCTTTTTATATGCAGGAGACTGTTAACTGGAGCTCTAAGTTAACTTTTTCCAGAAAAAGGTGGTGGGGGATAGCCCCCTGTTAATGTCAGAGGAGTTGGTGAAAGGCATAATATAGTAAAGCAGACAGATTTTGGTTCTGGGGCTAGATGTTTGAGAAAATCCAGGGGGGACCCCTGAGGCCTGATCCTGCCTTGCATTTTATCAGGCCCCCTTCCTCATGACCTTTGTCATGGGCAGGATTCCCCATGCTGGCTCCTGGCACACTTCAATATATAAGACAAACACTAACAGACATAAAAGGAGAAATTGACAGTAACATAATGAGAGTAGGAGACTTTAACTCTCCACTCACACCAATGGATAGATCATCAAAACAGAAAATTAATAAGGAAACACAAGTCTTAAGTGATACATTAGATGAGATGGATCTCAATGATATCTTCAGGGCATTGCATACAAATGCAGAAGAATATAACTTCTTCTCAAGTGCACATGGAACATTCTCCAGGATAGAGAAGAAATAGAAACAGAAATTATGAAAAACCCAATTACAAGCACTGAAACTGAAGCTGTGATAAAAAATCTCCCTAAAAACAAAAGCCCAAGACCAGATGGCTTCACAGGAGAATTCTATCAAACACTTAGAGCAGAGTTAATGTCTATCCTCCTAAAACTTTTTCAAAATTTGCAGAGGAAGGAACAATTCCAAAATCATTCTATGAGGTCACCATCACCTTGATGCCAAAACCAAAGACAGCAAAAAAAAAAGAGAAAACTACAGGCTAATATCACTGATGAACATAGATGCAAAAATCCTCAACAAAATTTTAGCAAACAGAATTCACCAACACATCAAAAAGCTCATACACCATGATCAAGTTGGGTTTATTCCAGGGATGCAAGGATTCTTCAATATATGCAAATCAATCAATGTGATACACTGTAATAACAAATTGAAAGATAAAAACCATATGATAATCTCAGTAGATGCAGGAAAAGCCTTTGACAAAATTCAGCACCCATTTATGCTTAAAAAAAATGGGCACAGAAGAAACCTACCTCAACATAGTAAAGACCATATATGATAAGCCTGCAGCAAACATTATTCTCAATGTGAAATGGAAAACATTCCCCCTAAGATCAGGAACAAGACAAGGGTGTTTACTTTCACATCTATTATTCAACACAGTTTTGGAAGTCCTAGCTACAGCAATCAGAGAAGAAAAAGAAATAGAAGGAATCCAGGTCAGAAAAGAAGTAAAGCTCTTACTGTTTGCAGATAACATAATATTGTTCAAAACCCTAAAGATAGAATCAGAAAATTACTAGAGCTGATCTGTGAATTTAGTAAAGTTGCAGGATACAAAATCAATACACAGAAATCACTTGCATTTCTATATACTAACAATGAAAAATCAGAAAGAGAAATTAAGGAATCAATCCCATTCACCATTGCAACAAAAATAATTAAATATCTAGGAATAAACTTACCCAAAGATAGAATACACAGAAAATTATGAGACACTGATGAAAGATATCAAAGATGACATAAACAGATGGAGAGCTTTCCAAGTTCCTGGGTAGGAAGAATCAATATTGTAATAGTGGCTATCATACCAAGTGCAATCTACAGATTCAATGTGATGCCTATCAATTACCAATGGTATTTTTCACAGAACTAGAACAAAAAATTTCACAATTCATATGGAAACACAAAAGACCCTGAATAGCCAAAGTAGTCTTGAGAGAGAAGAATGGAGCTGGAAGAATCAACCTTCCTGTCTTCAGATTATACTACAAAGCTACAGTCATCAAGACAGTATGTTTCTGGCACAAAAACAGAAATATAGACCAATGGAACAAGATAGAAAGGCCAGAAATAAACGCATGCACCTATGGATACCTTAATTTGACAAAGGAGGAAAGAATATCCAAGGGGAAAAGACAGCCTCTTCAATAAATAGTGCTGGGAAAACTGGACACCTACATGTAAAAGGGTAAAATTAGAACACTTCCTAACACCATACATAAAGATAAACTCAAAATGAATTAAAGACCTGAAGTGAACTCCGAGAGATGGTGATGAACAGGGAGGCCTGGCGTGCTGCGATTCATGGGGTCGCAAAGAGTCGGACACGACTGAGCGACTGAACTGAACTGAACTGAATAGCAAATGAAACAACTGACAAGAGATTAATTTCCAAAATATACAAGCAGCTCATACAACTCAATACCAGAAAAACAAACAACCCAATCAAAAAGTGGGAAAAAGACCTAAACAGACATCTCTCCAAAGACATACAGATGGCTAACAAACACATGAAAAGATACTCAACATCACTCATCATTAGAGAAATGCAAATCAAAACTACAACGAGATATCACCTCATACCAGTCAGAATGGCCATCATAAAAATGTTTACAACCAATAAATGCTGGAGAAGGTGTAGAGAAAAGGGAACCCTCTTGAACTGTTGGTGGGAATATAAATTGATACAGCCACTATGGAAGATGGTGTGGAGACTCCTCAAAAAACTAAGAACAAAACCACCATATGACCCAGCAATCCCACTCCTAGGCATATACTCTAAGGAAACAGAAACTGAAAAAGACACATGCACCCCTTTGTTCATTGCAGCACTATTTATAATAGCTAGAACATGGAAGCAACCTAGACGTCCATTGACAGATGAATGGATAAAGAAGTTGTGGTATATATACACAATGGAATATTACTCAGACATAGAAAGGAGTGCATTTGAGTCAGTTCTAATGAGGTGGATGAACCTAAATGCTATTATACAGAGTGAAGTAAGTCAGAAAGAGAAAGATAAATATCATATTCTAACACATATATATGGAATCTAGAAAAACATCACTGAAGAATTTATTTACAGGTCAGCAATGGAGAAACAGACATAGAGAACAGACTTATGGACATGGGGAGAGGGGAGAAGAGGGTGAGATGTATGGAAAGAGTAACATGGAAACTTATATTACCATATGTAAAATAGATAGCTAATGGGCATTTGCTGTATGTATCAGGAAACTCAAACAGGTGCTCTGTATCAACCTAGGGGATGGGATGGGGAGGTTCAACAGAGAGGGGATATGGCTGAATCATTTTGAGGTTTGACAGAAAACAACAAA
This sequence comes from Cephalophus harveyi, assembly GCA_006410635.1. NCBI lineage: Eukaryota > Metazoa > Chordata > Mammalia > Artiodactyla > Bovidae > Cephalophus > Cephalophus harveyi. The sequence goes on along the minus strand of SJYT01080137.1, from coordinate 113,533 downwards.
ATTCTGTAAAGCAATTATCCTTCAGTTAATAAATTAGTTAAAGAAATATTAAAATATGAAAAAAAACTTATTTAAATTCATAGAACTCAATATGCATGGTCTTCTGAGTTTTCAACATAGCTTTCTCTTTTTTTATTTTTTTCACAGCTCATTTGTTAACTGTGTCTAGCATTTAATGTTAGATACTTGACCTTGATCAGTGAACTAGCCACAGTTGGTCTGTAGAAATGGATATGAGAATTGGCAGAATTGAAAGAAATAAAAATTGTTTCATAATTTAAATATGGAGAGTTGTTGGGTGTAGGCTCCCAGACTGTTTTCCTTTTCTGCTGTACAAGAATGAAGGCTTCTACTGTTGCGGGCTTTATATTCCAGTGCAGAATAAAGAAATCTGAAATCTCTAGTGTCTACAGTTGACATGTTTCCAACATGACCTACACTGCTTTATACCTTTAATTCAAAATTTTAGTTAGTGTCTTCCACATGATAAATAATGGGGATTTACAAGTAAATAAAGCAGACAAAAATTCTACCTTCTTAGAACATGCAATCTACCTGGAACTCTTCCCAGGATGTAATACATTATGCCAGTCATTCTATCTGCTTCCATTTTATGCCATTGTCTTCTGGGAATTAAAAACATAAATAGACGCAGAAAGATACAAAATAGAGGAAAACTTCACGTGGATCAAAATGTTACAGCCACAGAGTGAGAAACAGCTACTTCGAAAAGTTAGAAAAGCTAACTTTCTGTTTGTTTTGAGTAATTAGTTTTTAAGTTAGGGATGTGAAGAGTGCTTTATTCCTCTCCTAACCTATTAAAAAATATTTTTTAGGAGAATTCATTTTACAAGGTGAAATTTAATATTGTCAAAAAGCAACATGGGTATACTGTTCTTAGTAGTTTGGTTGGTTTTATAGTTACCAGGTATTTTCTTGGATTCTTTTTTTCCTCAGTTTTATTATTGTTGAGCTTATTATTTACTTATTTTCATTCCTTAATTTCACTCTGTCTTAATGATTATTTAAGTGAATGTTAGATTGTGTAAGTATCTTGTTTGCAGACTCAACTTTAAATCAGAAGTCCTAAAAATATTATATTTTCAAATAGTCTGTATTTTTAAAGGAAGTATAGAGTGAAGCTAAAAATAATGTTCTCAGGTATTAATGCTTCATTTAACATGTAAAATCCACAACAGTGTAGAAGCTGTGATACTATCTTAAGTTACTTCACTCTTCTGTGACTGAGTTCCTCATGTGTAAATCTGGAATAATGATGCCATCCATTAATCTATTTCATGGGTTACATGATTTAAAAAGTAGGTGGAACATGCCAAAGCATATCTAACAAACACATAAATTATCATTGGTAGATACTATTATCATTTTAGTACATCTTTAGTACAATAAAGTGATAGACATTTTAAGAAAAATTGTCAAAGGTAGAAGTTCAGAAAAAGGAGCAGCATAATTTAAGAATCCTGCTTCACTTTAGGGATAGGTGGTAAATTAACTACTAAAAATCACACTAATTAGGCTGAAATAATCTGGATCATGTAAAAGAGCTACAGGTGACTGAAATGAGATGAAGATCATTAATTATATCAGCATATTAACCAAACATGAAGATGATAATCACAGTCCAGTATCAAAAACAAAAATGAAAACAAACCACAAAAACCTCTAAGCTTTATCCTGTGTTTGAGCAGGGTTGAGCTTTAAATTAAAGTGACATAAAAATTACTTTAAATATAGGATGATAAATCGGTTCATGGGAAGTGCTAGACAAGAATACTGGGGTGAGTAGCCATTCCCTTCTTCAGAGGATTTTCCTGACTCAGGGATTGAACCCAGGTCTCCTGCATTGCATCAGGATTCCTTACCATCTGAGCCACCAAGGAAGCCCATTAACTAGGAAAAAGAGATTAAAACCATAGACAATTCCAATTAAAATATTATAAATGAAATTCAAACTGTGAAAACCTCTGAGAGTTGTTCCTTGATCACTGTATTCATAATACCCCTAACTGGAATCATCTTCTTCATAACCATCTTCATTTTCTTGCTACCATTATTATTATCTGGTATCATGATGTTTATGCATTGTATCTTTCATCTGTCCCCAAGTGGGATGCAATATCCTCAATATTAAGAACAATGACTAATATGTAGTCTGAGGAAAATAAATATTTATTTGATAAATATATAGACATATTTGAATAAATAAAAGAATCATCCTGAAAAATCAATTGTGATTGCAAATACAATAAAATAGGACAGTAATAAATCTTATTTTCATAAAAAATAAAATAAAAAATAAAATTTAATGATGTATTCAGAATCACTAAATTTAAAAAATACAAACTTGAATAGTATGAAGGCCATCAGTGGTTCTTCTTTAGAAAACTTAATAGCTTTCCAAATAATATTCTAATTAAAAAGCGAAACTCTTGAAAACAATGTCAGAATTTAAAATTAAAAGTAAAACAGAAATAGGACAAAGAGCTATTTATTAAAAACTGAATTTATACAAATGGCAAGATATTTATCCAGCTTCTAACAGACAAAAAAGACCATATGCAGATATTTCTCTGAAGAAAGCATGAACATGTATATCATTAAAAATACTGAACTTCACTACTAAAAAGAAATATAAAACTAAATATTTTAATGCCTATTAAATTAGTACAAATTGAATTAAAATAATCTCAATATTTCATTCATTCATTAAGCCAATTATGTTATGTGGAATGGGCAAAAAAAAATATAGTAGCAGATAAGACTGAAGAGTAACTAGGAAAGGAAGGGGCAAATAAAAACTTAGCATCTACTTTGAGATAGAAAAATTAGAGAGGAAAGAGGGACCTGTTGGTTCCCAACCACAGGTATTCACCTGGTGGAATTCAGAACTGGTCCACATACATGAAGAACAGTGAAATCAGAGAAACGGGCAGATAACTCCAGATTGGTAGGCAGAAGATTTCATAAGCTATGAGAATTGACATTGTTTAATGCATTTATTCTTAGAGTAAATACAAGCAAATCAGTAAAATACTAGTTTGTATATGTATTAACAATGGTAAATTCTCCCCTAATCGGAATTAATAAAATTCCAGTCAAAACTGCAGCAAGTTTTCTTTTTTTTTTTTAGATACAGAAAATTTGATTCTAAAATTTATTTGAAAAAGTCTAAGCACTTAGGATATCTAAATCAATTTTGAAAAAGAAGAATAAACTGAATCATGTTAACCAGTTTTATGACTAACTATAATAGCTACAGTAATAGAAGCAATGTGTAATAGTATTGATGGAAGGATGGATTGCAAACGCACAGATCTGAATAGAGAACTCAAAACTAGACCCCACCCCAAAAAATGGCTACATGATTTTTGTTGTGGTTGCAGCAGCAAATCAATGGAGAAAAAACAGTGATCAACAAACAGTCTTGAATCAATTGGATATGCTGTTGCTAAGTCGCTTCAGTAGTGTCCGACTCTATGCGACCTCATAGATGGCAGCCCACCAGGCTCCCCCATCCCTGGGATTCTCTAGGCAAGAATACTGGAGTGGATTGCCATTTCCTTCTCCAATGCATGAAAGTGAAAAGTGTCCGACTCTATGCGACCTCATAGATGGCAGCCCACCAGGCTCCCCCATCCCTGGGATTCTCTAGGCAAGAATACTGGAGTGGATTGCCATTTCCTTCTCCAATGCATGAAAGTGAAAATTGTCCGACTCTTAGCGACCCCATGGACTGCAGCCTACCAGGCTCCACCATCCATGGAATTTTCCAGGCAAGAGTACTGGAGTGGGGTGCCATTTCCTTCTCCATCAATTGGATATACATATGCCCAAAAATGAACCTCAAGCTACACTTCATAGTACATATGAAGTTAACTCAAATTGTGCCATGGATATAGACATAAACTATAAAAAATTTAGATGATAGTCCTCTTGACCAGAGGTTAAGGAATGAGCTCTTGGACATAACACCAAAAGCATGATACATTTAGGGGGGAAAAAATAGACAAGTTAAACCTCATCAAAGTTAAAAAATCATTCCCCATAAATATACATGAAAAAAAAATTTTTGCATTTTTACACCTGAAATTTACTAATGTCATATGTCACATGTATCTCAATAAAACTGGGGGGAAAGTTTTAAAATGTTCATGAAAGACACTATTTAGATAAAGAAAAGTCAAGCTGTAGATATGATGACAATATTTGCAAGCCATATAGCTGTCAAAAGACTAGTATTTAGAATATAAAAGGAACTCTCAAACTCAATAGTAAAACAAACAACCAAAAAGCAAGCAATTCAATGAGAAAATGTAAAAAAAGGTGTGCAGAAGGCAATGGCACCCCACTCCAGTCCTCTTGCCTGGAAAATCCCATGGATGGAGAAGCCTGGAAGGCAGCAGTCCATGAGGTCGCTAAGAGTCGGACACGACTGAGAGACTTCACTTTCACTTTTAACTTTCATGCATTGGAGAAGGAAATGGCAACCCACTCCAGTGTCCTTGCCTGAAGAATCCCAGGGACGGGGGAGCCTGGTTGGAGGCCGTCTATGGGGTAGCACAGAGTCAGACATGACTGAAGTGACTTAGCAGCAGAATAGACATTTCACTGAAAATAATATACAGATGGCAAAAGAGAACATCATTAGCCATAAGGGAAATGCAAATTAAAACCATAATATCACCACATACTTATGAGAATGGCTAAAATATAAAATGCTACCAAATGCTAACAATGATGCAGAAATATTAAACATACACTCCTGGAGAAAATGTAAAGTGGTACAGCATCCTCACTTTGGCAATTTCTTAATAAAACTAAATATGCAACCTCCATGCCCCCCATAAATTGCACTCTTGGGTATTCATTTATTTCAAAACAATGAAAACATATAAAAAACCTATACACAGATATTCAAAGAAGCATTATTCCCAATAACTGAAAACAACTCAGAACCCTTCAATGGGTGAATAGTTAAGCAAATTTATGGTACATACATATCATAGAATACTACTCAGCAATGAAAAGAAACAAACTATTGCTACACACAACTTGGATAGTCTCCAGGGAATTATTTTGCATGGAAAAAAAGTAAATTCTAATGGCTACATGTTCTATGATATCATTTATATAATATTGTTGAAATAAAAGTATGGGAATAGCGAACCCATTCATCATTGCCAGAGTTAAGGAGAAGGCAATGTCACTGGGAAAGGACTTACACCCGCACAGAGCTCCACCTACTTTCCTTTGATTTTCACACCAAATCTTAGTCTAATCCCACAGCTGTGCTTGCTTAACAGAAACCAAGACTAAAGTAGCTGCCATGTAAATAAGACCCCAGAACCAGCCCGAGCCAGAGAGGCCCAAGATGGAGATCGTCAACCACCCAGAACCGGTTCCAACCTGACCAGGTGGGCAGTGCCTGCAGAGATAGCACCCAGAGTGTCTGAAAGTTGCCTTTGCTTCATTACCATGCGAGGATCACTGCCCAAAGTGGTACTTGCACTTTGTTAGGCACAATTAGCCCCTCTGCAAGGGAACCAGAAGGACTGCTCGTGCTCTGGCTGTTGCTGGAAATCATCCCCCTTTCCTCAGTTCTGATGACCCATTCTACCTCTTACCCCTTAAAAGTGCCCCACTTCCCTCCGTCTGGGAGAAGGGGTCTTTAGAGCTGGAGCACTCCCTTCCCCATACCTTAATCAGCAGGTAATTTTCCTGTCCTGCTCTGCTGAACCTACTCTCTCTGTATTAGTGGGAGCGGCACCTGGTAGGGAAGGGACTCAGTTCAGGATCTACCGGATACAAAAGGGTCAGGAGCAGTAGTAATGGGAGGGAAGTGGGTGAAGTTCCTAAACTGCCACATGAGAAAGCTTTGTGGTGATGATATGGCTTTTTGTCTTGAAAGGAATTTAAAATTAAAATAAATAAACATGGGAACTTACATAAGAGACGTGTCTTGTGCAGCCTGCACACCTGCCGGCGAGGATCTTAAAAGCTTGTGTAAAGGCTTTAACTCGGTTTCAATTGTGTATTCAGTGTAGATGATCTCAACACTGCCTTACTCTCTCAAGGCTGCATCCTTGGAAAAGCTCCTCACTCAGAAAGAATACATGGGTCATGCAGTCCAGGGACAAAGGGAAAGCAAGAGGCGCTTCCAACTGGCAGTTCAGCCAGAACTCACATAGTCTTCACGGCCTCCTTCAACAAAATAAAGCACAGTGCTTATAAAACAGGTCAGTGCATTTGAATTCAGATTCATTCAAGAGATTCCGGTGAATGGACTCCTGTGGTTTAGGGGAATATTGAGACCCTGGTTAGATGGATAATATATTTTGAGGGTAGCAGCAACAGGATTGATGTATGAGTGGAAATAAGTAAAAAGTGACTTCAGGAATTTGCTTGAGCAATTGCAAATATTTATTGACATTAACTGAGGATAAACGATTCAGGTGGCATTACCTACCCTCCTGAGTTGGTGCAGCAATAGACTGAGTACAGTTCAAGAAGCAAGTAAAGCTTAATTGATTAGAGCTGGCAAAGGTGCGAGCTCCTGCTCCAGTCGCTCTAGTCTACACTCTTTCCACAACAGACTGCTTCGTTAGTTTCTCGTCAGTCAGAAGAGGTCAGGGTTCTTGTGAGTCCTAAGCAGCTGTGCTGCTCGGCTCCAGATGACAATGCCAGGCGAAGTGTACTTAGTGCAGTGTCTTTGCACAGGGAGTTGAGTTGCCACGTTGAGTTGCCAGCTCTTCTGCACATGCCGGCAGAGCTGAAGCATCCTCAGCTTCAACCGTTAGAGGTCACACCCGTTTTTGCACTGGGGACTCTGGCCTGAAGTGCCTGGAATAAGACATCTGTGCGTAGCACTCCAGGACCAAGTCAAACTAGATGATGCACAAAGGGGGAAAAAAAAAAAACAAAAAACGGTTAGTGTTATTTTATTACCCAGATTCCATTTTCGTATCCTGGGGTGTCTTAAGGGACTTTGCTCATGACAGAAGTAGGGGAAGCAGGTCTGGGAGAAAGTTAAAGATTTTGAGCCTAGACAAACAAAGATTGGAAATTATTACATAACTAAATGGGTTAAATAGGAAAATTTTAATGATGACATAATGATGTGTGCTCAGTCACTCAGCTTGTGTCCAACTCTTTGAGACCCTCATGGACTGTAGCACTCCAGGCTCTTCCATCCACGGAGTTTTTCAGACAAGAATACTGGAGTGCATTGCCATTTCCTTCACCATGGGATCTTCCAGACCCAGGGATCGAACTCTCATTTCTGACATCACCCTGCATTGGCAGGTGGCACCTTTACCACTGAGACACCTGGGAAGCCCAATAATATAGTAATTAGACTTAATGAAATGCAGTTTCATTGGAAGAAAACAGCTTTTTTAATATCAAATATTTTGTTCTATAAAATGTAAAATTAACATGTCATAAGGCATAAGTCATAGGATGCACATAAAATTTATAGCTGAAGACCTAGAAAACAGGTAAACATCAATAAGTAGTGAAGAAAACAACTATAATAATAATACCATTATCATGTTTATATCTGTCTGTGGATAAGAAAATAAAACAGATGGCAACATAATATAAATTGTTACACTAGTGTTAGCATGTTCTTCTTTCTTTTTAAAATTAGTATTGTAATGTAGGTTTTCAATCATTAAAAAAACTTATTTTCATTACTCTGTATTTGTGTTCATTCTACTTAAGTCATAGATCAGTATGTACTCTCTTTTAGCACTGCATTTTTATAGATTTATTCTTAAAGTTTAAATTACACAAATATTTATTACGAATGCATATGTTTTTACATTCATTTAAAAACAAGGTAATAATTTGCATTCCCACCAACAGTGTAAGAGGGTTCCCTTTACTCCACACCCTCTCCAGTATTTATTGCTTGTAGACTTTTGGATTACTACCATTCTGACTGGTGTGAAATTGTACCTCATTGTGGTCTTGATTTGCATTTCTCTGATAATGAGTGATATTGAGCATCTTTTCATGTGTTTGTTAGCCATCCGCATGTCTTCTTTGGAGAAATGTCTGTTTAGTTCTTTCGC
>SJYT01080137.1:83179-104378 GCA_006410635.1 Cephalophus harveyi | reverse complement strand
TTATGGGTGAGAATATACATCCATATATTATTATTTTTATAATATTATTATTCAAATTATTATTTTTATTTTTCTTAATTGATGTTTTTCATTGACTTATTCATTTAGTCACAAACATTCTTCAGTGCAAATAATGCATTGGGAATGAATTTTGAATTTTACTATTAAATAAGATATCAATCATTGGTGGATATTTTGGTTTCTGTCCTTTCCCAAAACTTCTATGTACATTTAAACCACATTCAAAAAGTAAAATGATGAAATATAATGTTGATAATTTACATATAGGTATCTTTAAATGGACTTCCCTGGTGGCTCAGTGGTAAAAAATCCATCTGCTGAAGCAGGAGACGTGAGTTTGATCCCTGGGTAGGAAGATCCCTTGAAGGAAATTGCAACCGACTCCAGTTTTCTTGCTGGGAAATCCCATGGACAGAAGAACCTGGTGAGCTACAGTCCATGGGGTCACAAAGTGTCAAACATGACTTAGTGACTTAGAGAACAATCACTTGAATTATTGTGAACATATTTTCTATATATATCACCAATATGATTTTTAATTATTGCCAAGTAAGACCAAATTTGAAAGGTTCATCATTGTTTAACATTTTGGTTTCATCAAATAGTTTGATATCTTTAAAATGATGGAATGGAGAGAATTATTGCCTTGCAATAAATTCATAGAAATGAAATTGCTGGCATACAAGTAAGTACATTTTAATTGGTTATATGTGGATCGAAATTGTCCCTCTGCTAAGGTTTTACCAACTAATAGACACAATGGTACTATTCATACTTGATTGTATTAATTCTTGTTAGGAAGAGCTTGGATAAGTTTGGTTTTACAATTAAAGTTTTTTTTAGGTAACATGTGATTTAATTATAAATCATCTTGAAAGTGAAAGTGAAGTCACTCAGTCGTGTCCGACTCTTTGCGACCCCATGGACTGTAGCCTACCAGGCTCCTCTGTCCACGGGATTTTCCAGGCAATAGTACTGGAGTGGATTGCCATTTCCTTCTCCAGGGCATCCTCTCGACCCAGGGATCGAACCAGGGTCTCCCGCATTGAAGACAGACGCTTTACCGTAGCTTGCAAAATATGACATTCTAGTCTTTGTCGACTTCAAAAGAAAATGTACTTTAAAGCGTAACACAGAAATGACACTAAAATCTTCCTGAATAAACTTATAAACAATCTCAAACTGTGAAAGAATATTCATGAAGACTGGACAAGTCAATGATTTCAAAGGGTGTATACTAACCTAATGTCACCTTATTTTTATATATCTGAGGAAATTATTCCTTATTTGATTAGAAATGCAATTTCTTTTATGTATGAACATAGTGGAGAGAATGTAGAAAGAATTCCCCAAAGAATAATATGGAAAGAATTATTTTAACTTTCCAGATGATACTAAAAGTATATAATTATAAGCCACATTGATTTTGAAAATCAGACTACTATGAACTTGATATGGTTAAAACACTGTCATCCTTTTCTGAAATGTGTTCAACTTTTTCCAGACAAATGTGAAGTTGTTTCAGTCTTCTCTTATTTTCTCTTGTGTAGTTTCGTTAAAGTAAAAAAGGAAAGCTGAACTGAACTCTAATTTTTCCAAGTTTGCTGTTGTGATTGTCAATATGTTTTCAGACAACTATGATTGTACACTAAATTTAAACTGAAAAGTGAAAATATTATTTTCCCTGAAAAAAATCATAATCAAAATATGACAAGGAAATATGAGGCTCTCATTAACTAACTGTGATAAATCATATTGCAGCAATGAACAAGACGAACAGTGTCATCTTTTCCTTTTACTAACATAGGATAGCACTTATTTCATAAGAAAAGTAATTACCTCTGTGACATTGAAGGCCTTTTAAAATATTATTTCCAGTCTCTCAGTAGGTCTTTTCAAGTGGTGTTCAATTTGCAGCATTTTATCCATTCAAGTATAGAAATGGAACTTACTTTAGATGGCATGTAATGCACATTTTGCTTTATACTGTCCTTGAAAAATTTTCCCTATATATATGCAAAGGCATAGTTATAGAGCTGGTAATGGGATTCTGTTCAAGTTAACTCTTAGATCAGCTTTACATTAACTTTCTATTCTATTTGATTCTTTCTCTTCCATTTGCTCAGCAAGGCAAGAGTATCATCTGCCCTCCATATAGCTGTAACAATTTGATGAAATTTAAACAAACAAAAATCTCAGTTACAAAATTTGTCATTCTAACAAAAATTATCCAGTTCTATCATTTTAATCTGGCAATTTATTTATATTCTGTTTGGAAAAAGAAAAAAAATCATTGTCTTGACCAAAATAGCCAAATGATGTTCGGTTCCACCATTTAGATTTCATAGGTAGAGGGGAGACATCCCTTGCAGTCTGGTAGTTAAGCTGTGCTCCAACTTCGGGGGAATGGGTTCCATCCTTGTTTGGAGAACTAAAATTCTACACGTTGTATGATATGACCCTACAAAAAAAAAAAAAAAGAAGAGATTTTGCTTTGTTTAGCTTTGTGAACATAATATATACATTTCTGTCATGAACCAATCATTCCTGACCCCTGTCTGCCCAGTTTTCCTAATGCTTCACTAGTGTTCTGCAAACTGGTGCTCAGGTTACACATCAAACAATAGTCAAAGTGAGTTCTACCAGACCAGACCTTGCTCATGCCTATTCCACATACCTCAGTTTGCCTTACCTAATTACACTATTCAGAATTTTTACTAACTTTTTATTTATTTGACATGAAATACTAACACTGGCAAAAATAATGTAAAAAAAATATACAACTACAGCAAGGAAATATCTGGCAGATTGGTGGTTGGATGTGATTAGTTCAGAGAGTATTTTTGATTTGTTATTGAACAAAAAAATGTGCAATTCTATGAAATTTTAGAGCACACATATGAAACAAATATGGCAGCAATTTCTTTAAATATGGCAACCATCCTAAATTTTTTTTATACTATTAATCATAAGTAGTAAATCTGAGATAAACTTCTTTAAATTTATTTTAGCCAAACTTACTGAAGCAAACATGGAATTTTTCTATAAGAAATGATATCAGAATATTGTTGTTATATGAAGGTATAATCAAATATCTGTCTCTTATACACATCTAGATGTGTATAAGAGACAGTTTCTTATAGTTGTCTGGTGGCATCTTTAGGCTTTTCTAGGTGTGTTATTATGTCATNCAAACTTACTGAAGCGAAAATGGAATTTTTCTATAAGAAATGATATCAGAATATTGTTGCTATATGAAGGTATAATCAAATATAATGTATCTAATGATTACAGAAAAGAAAGCTAGTATATAAATGCATAAGAAGTTTAGAACAAATATTTCTCAGGATTTGATAATTTTGGTAGTGAACAGAATAGACTACCATTTCCTCAGCTTGACTATACTTTACACAGATTTCTTTCTGTCTCCCTTTTCTTAGAGCATTTACTTTGGAAAACTTGAAATTATTAATTCTTTCTCTACCTCTTTGAGTTAGAAATATTCTGCATCTAGAAATGTCTTTCCAAAAGTGAACAGTGTCATTTATTTGGAATGTAAAAGTCAAGAAAGAGAGAGTTCCTGTCTCCCAATCACTCTGGGAATATAGGAGCCTAATTTTCCAAAGCAACACTTAGGAAATATGTTGAACTATCACACTGACCAACTTTCCCCCACTTTTTACCAGCTCACCTCAGAATTTAATCATTTCCCTGCCTTTTGTTCTCCACAGTGACAAATTGCTCTCTCCAAATGCAGTGGTCTTGAAAAATGTCTTCCTTTTTCTTTAATAAGTGTCCAGTGTAATTTTCCTTTAAAAGTGATATTCATCAGTTATTTATATATTGTATATATTCTTAACAATTGTATATTATAATTATTTATATTGTGTATAATATATATTAAAATATATAACAAATTTCTTCTTATTCTAAACAAAAATTCACATTCATACCTAATTAGTATTTGTAAGCTTAATTTTGTTTTATCTTAGGATCCCTTTCCTGGTTTTATAAGCATGAGACTCCCCCGAACTGGATTCATTTTTCCTCTTCTTCTTTGCCCCACTTTCAAGTATCTATGGCTATATTCAATGTACACTACCTCTATCTGATTAAAGTACAGAAATAGTATAGATCTAACAAAAGCAGAAAATATTAAGAAGAGTTGACAAGAATACACAGAAGAACTGTACAAAAAAGATCTCCAGGACCCAGATAATCATGATTGTGTGGTCACTCACCTACAGCAAAACATCCTGGAATGTGAAGTCAAGTAGTCCTTAAAAGGCATCACTATGAACAAAGCTAGTGGAGGTAATGGAATTCCAGTTGAGCTATTTCAAATCCTGAAAGATGATGCTGTTAAAGTGCTGCACTCAATATACCAGCAAATTTGGAAAATTCAGCTGTGGCCACAGGACTGGAAAAGGTCAGTTTTCATTCCAATCCCAAAGAAAGGCAATGCCAAAGAATGCTCAAACTACTGCACAATTGCACTCATCTCTTGAGAGTCCCTTGGACTGCAAGGAGATCCAACCAGCCCATTCTGAAGGAGATCAGCCCTGGGATTTCTTTGGAAGGAATGAAGCTAAAGCTGAAACTCCAGTACTTTGGCCACCTCACGTGAAGAGTTGACTCATTGGAAAAGACTCTGATTCTGAGAGGGATTGGGGGCAGGAGGAGAAGGGGATGACAGAGGATGAGATGGTGGGATGGCATGACTGACTTGATGGACGTGAATCTGAGTGAACTCCATAAGTTGGTGATGGACAGGGAGGCCTGGCGTGCTGCAATTCATGGGGTCGCAAAGAGTCGGACATGATGGAGAGACTGAACTGAACTGAAAACATGCTAGTAAAGTAATGCTCAAAATTCTCCAAGCCAGGCTTCAGCAATACGTGAGCCATGAACTTCCAGATGTTCAAGCTGGTTTTAGAAAAAGCAGAGGAACCAGAGATCAAATTGCCAACATCTGCTGGATCATCAAAATAGCAAGAGAGTTCCAGAAAAACATCTATTTCTGCTTTGTTGACTATGCCAAAGCCTTTGGCTGTGTGAATCACAATAAACTGTGGAAAATTCTGAAAGAGATAGGAATAACAGACCACCTGACTTGCCTCTTGAGAAACCCATATGCAGGTCAGAAAGCAACAGTTAGAATTGGACATGGAACAACAGACTGATTCCTAATAGGAAAAAGAGTATGTCAAGGCTGTATATTGTTACCCTGCTTATTTAACTTATATGCAGAGTACATCATGAAATGCTGGGCTGGAAGAAGCACAAGCTGGAATCAAGATTGCCAGGAGAAATATCAATAACCTCAGATATTCAGATGACACCACCTTTATGGCATAAAGCAAAGAAGAACTGAAGAGTCTCTTGATGAAAGTGAAAGAGGAGAGTGAAAAAGTTGGCTTAAAGCTCAACATTCAGAAAACTAAGATCATGGCATCTGGCCCATTGCTTCATGGCAAATAGATGGGGAAACAGTGGCTGACTTTATTTTTTTTGGCTCCAAAATCACTACAGATGGTGATTGTAACCATAAAATTAAAAGACGCTTACTCCTTGGAAGGAAAGTTATGACCAACCTAGAGAGCATATTGAGAAGCAGAGACACTACTTTGCCAACAAAGGTCTATCTAGTCAAGGCTATGGATGTGACAGTTGGACTGTGAAGAAAGCTGAGTGCCAAAGAATTGATGCTTTTGAACTGTGTTGTTGGAGAAGATTCCTGAGCGTCCCTTGGACTGCAAGGAGATCCAACCAGTCCATTCTAAAGGAGATCAGTCCTGGGTGTTCATTGGAAGGAGTGATGCTGAAGCTGAACCTCCAATACTTTGGCCCCCTCATGTGAAGAGTTGACTCACTGGAAAAAAACCCTGATGCTGGGAGGGATTAAGGGCAGGAGGAGAAGGAGACGACAGAGGATGAGATGGCTCAATGGCATCACTGACTTGATGGACATGAGTTTGGGTAAACTCCAGGAGTTGATGATGGACAGGGAGGCCTGGCGTGCTGTGGTTCATGGGGTCACAAAGCATCGTACATGACTGAGCAACTGAACTGAACTGAAACTGCAAGTTTTTGGATTGTTCCTGCTGCTGGTTAGTTGCTCAGTCGTGTCTGACTCTTTGTGACCCCATGGACTGTAGCCCACCAGGCTCCTCTGTCCATGGGGATTCTCCAGGCAAGAATACTGGAGTGGGTTGCCCTGCCCTCGTCCAGAGGGTCCTCCCAATCCAGGGATCAAGCCTAGGTCTTTTGTATTGCAGGTAGATTCTTTCCCTTCTGAACCACTAGGGAAAATTGCTGGGCACATGTAGTCAGTCTTTGCATTACCCTCATTACCTAAAAGTGTAGATACAGGAATGTGTGCTGAATTAAGTTGCTACAACATGATTTTCTTAGATTTAATTTGAAACCTGACTTTCATGAAAGAAATATTGAAAAATCTCCCAGGATAAGATGTTACTTAGAGAGGAAAAATAACAATTAAGAAAAAATATTCATGAAATCCTATCATGTATATCAGGGAGAAAACCTCTTTTGATGGGTCAAATTGAACTCAAATGCTTCCTCTTCTTTTGAAACTTTCTCTGATATTTTATAAGAGGAAAGTGAAAGTGAAAGTGAAGTTGCTCAGTCGTGTCTGACTCTGTGACTCCATGTATTGTAGCCTACCAGGCTCCTCTGTCCACGGGATTTTCCAGGCAATAGTACTGGAGTGGATTGCCATTTCCTTCTCCAGAGGATCTTCCTGACCCAGGGATCGAACCCAGGTCTCCCACATTGTAGACAGACACTTTGCCATCTGAACCACCAGGGAAGTCCTTTTATAAGAAGAGTTAATCTTATTTATCTCCTGATATGTTTTAAATTCCTCTAACTATCTGATTTTCCTGCTAAACTAGGAATCTTTGAGGACATTGAGAATGTGTTTATTTGTCTCTTTTTACTTGGTTCCTGGCATAGGTCTTATTACATAATGAGGCCAATACTTGTTTATACAAAAAAGAAAGAAGGAATTTAAAAAAAAAAAAAAAAGGAAGGGAATAAAATGAGAAAGGAGACAGAGACAGACAGACATATTGCCCAATAGTTGAATTTGTCTTCATGCTTGTCTGATCTCAAAACCTTGGTTTTGCTTTAGGTGAAGTGTCTACCATCATAGGACTAAAGAGCCAGCTGCAAAAATCCCCAATTCTATTTATAATTAACATTAAAAAAAATGAATTCAGACAGTCATGAAGACTATGAATCATTTCCTTTTGCCATGTAAATTGCACAGCAATCAACATAAGTGTGTTTAATAAAAGACATATAAAGAAGTTATTTTAAAAAAATCTGAAGATGCTTCTCTCACAGCCCTCCATCCACATAGACTACTCAAAGTGAATTATTTTAAAACTCAAACTACTTCTTTATAGTCAGTGACACGCTCTACAAAAACATGATGCCTACTCACACGTGCATTTGCAAATCTCTTTTTCTGTTATGCATCTGTGTATTTTTTTCTAGTGGCATAATTTATTTTAATATAAATTTCACTAAAATTATTAGTCATTTTGTGAAGTTTATAACATACAAATGAAAAGAAATCTAAGATTACCCAAAATGGTTCAAAAGAGGAAACTCTCAGGATTATGTTGCAGTGATTAAAGGGGTGAATGTAGAAACAGATAAGTGGATAGAATCACAATATACGTATACATGTATATAAATGTGTATAATGAATTAAAAATGAAAGGTAGGACAAGAATCAACAATAGCTCTTATGTTTTTTTGGTATAACCAGCTGAGCTTTTGATGATAGTTCCTTCTTAGGAGGAGAAGCAAGTATCAGGAAAGTGTAATTTCCTCGGTTCTGTCTTGTTGCAATAAAAATTTGAAGTGATGGACAGCGTTACAGCCCTCAGATGGCCCAGAGTTACAATCCCGTGTTACAGCTCAGTTTCACTTAGAAAGTAAAGGAAAATACATCCTCGAGGTATGAGGGCAGGCTGACCGGAAAGACACGAAGAGAAGAGAAGCCCTTGGCTTAATTTTGGCTCCTCTTTTTATATGTTTTTTCTCCTCCCCCTGGACCTGTCCTATGTAAATTGGGCTAGCCAAGAGTGCTGTTTGTTTTACCTGAGGTTCTCACTCTGGGCCTCGGACCTTCCTTTGTTCTATTTGCATGGGGTTTTATTTTCCTTGCTTTTAGCCACTGCCATTCTAGACTCTTTTTTTCTTATTCTAACTACCTAACACAAGTATGGGAACATGTCATGAATTCTGTTTTGGGAGAGGATAATTTAGTTGAAGTGCCTATTATATATTCATAATATATAATATTATGACGGTCAGGAGATACCCCTCTTCAAAGTAAGGAGCAGCAGCTGCACTTTTCTGGAGCAGCCATGAAGAGATACCCCACATTCAAGATAAGAGAAACCCAAGTAAGTCGGTAGGTATTGCAAGAGGGCATCAGAGGGCAGACACACTGAAACCATAATCACAGAAAACTAGTCAATCTAATCACACTAGGACCACAGCCTTGTCTAACTCAATGAAACTAAGCCATGCCCTGTGGGGCAACCCAAGACAGATGGGTCACAGTGGAGAGGCCTGACAGAATGTGGTCCACTGGAGAAGGGAATGGCAACCCACTTCAGTATACTTGCACTGATAACCTCATGAACAGTACAAAAAGGCAAAATGATGGGATACTGAAAGGAACTCCCCAGGTCAGTAGGTGCCCAATATGCTACTGGAGATCAGTGGAGAAATAACTCCAGAAAAAATGAAGGGATGGAACCAAAGCAAAAACAATACCCAATTGTGGCTGTGACGGGTGATAGAAGCAAGGTCCGATGCTGTAAAGAGCAATATTGCATAGAAACCTGGAATGTTAGGTCCATGAATCAAGGCAAATTGGAAGTGGTCAAACAAGAGATGGCAAGAGTGAGCATCGACATTCTAGGAATCAGCGAACTAAAATGGACTAGAAGGGGTGAATTTAACTCAGATGACCAATATATCTACTAATGAAGGCAGGAATCCCATAGAAGAAAGGAAGTAGCTATCATGGTCAACAAAAGAGTCCAAAATGCAGTATTTGGATGCAATCTCAAAAACGACAGAATGATCTCTGTTCATTTCCAAGGCAAACCATTCAATATCACAGTAATCCAAGTCTATGCTCCAACCAGTAATGCTGAAGAAGCTGAAGTTGAACAGTTCTATGAAGACCTACAAGACCTTTTAGAACTAACACCCAAAAAGATGTCCTTTTCATTATAGGGGACTGCAATGCAAAAGTAGGAAGTCAAGAAACACCTGGAGTAACAGGCAAATTTGGCCTTGGAATATGGAATGAAGCAGGGCAAAGGCTAATAGCGTTTTGCCAAGAGAACGCACTAGTCATAGCAAATACCCTCTTCCAACAACACAAGAGAAGACTCTACACATGGACATCACCAGATGGTCAACACCGAAATCAGACTGATTATATTCTTTGCAGCCAAAGATGGAGAAGCTCTACATGGTCAGTAAAAACAAGACTGGGAACTGATTGTGGCTCAGATCATGAGCTCCTTATTGCCAAAATCAGACTTAACTTGAAGAAAGTAGGAAAAAACACTAGACCATTCAGGTATGACCTAAATCAAATCCCTTATGATTATACAGTGGAAGTGAGGAATAGATTTAAGGGCCTAGATCTGATAGATAGAGTGCCTGATGAACTATGGAATGAGGTTCGTGACATTGTACAGGAGACAGGGATCAAGACCATCCCCATGGAAAAGAAATGCAAAAAAGCAAAATGGCTGTCTGGGGAGGCCTTACAAATAGCTGTGAAAAGAAGAGAGGCGAAAAGCAAAGGAGAAAAGGAAAGATATAAGCACCTGAATGCAGAGTTCCAAAGAATAGCAAGAAGAGATAAGAAAGCCTTCTTCAGTGATCAATGCAAAGAAATAGAGGAAAACAACAGAATGGGAAAGACTAGAGATCTCTTCAAGAAAATTAGAGATACCAAGGGAACATTTCATGCAAGGATGGGCTCGATAAAGGACAGAAATGGTATGGACCTAACAGAAGCAGAAGATATTAAGAAGAGGTGGCAAGAATACACAGAAGAACTGTACAAAAAAGATCTTCACGACCCAGATAATCATGATGATGTGATCACTAATCTAGAGCCAGACATCTTGGAATGTGAAGTCAAGTGGGCCTTAGAAAGCATCACTACGAACAAAGCTAGTGGAGGTGATGGAATTCCAGTTGAGCTGTTTCAAATCCTGAAAGATGATGCTGTGAAAGTGCTGCACTCAATCTGCCAGCAAATTTGGAAAACTCAGCAGTGGCCACAGGACTGGAAAAGGTCAGTTTTCATTCCAGTTCCAAAGAAAGGCAATGCAAAAGAATGCTCCAATTACCGCACAATTGCACTCATCTCACATGCTAGTAAAGTAATGCTCAAAATCCTCCAAGCCAGGCTTCAGCAATACGTGAACCGTGAACTCCCTGATGTTCAAGCTGGCTTTAGAAAAGGCAGAGGAACCAGAGATCAAATTGCCAACATCCGCTGGATCATGGAAAAAGCAAGAGAGTTCCAGAAAAACATCTACTTCTGCTTTATCGACTATGCCAAAGCCTTTGACTGTGTGGATCACAATAAACTGTGGAAAATTCTGAAAGAGATGGGAATACCAGACCACCTAACCTGCCTCTTGAGAAATCTGTATGCAGGTCAGGAAGCAACAGTTAGGACTGGACATGGAACAACAGACTGGTTCCAAATAGGAAAAGGAGTGCGTCAAGGCTGTATATTGTCACCCTGCTTATTTAACTTATATGCAGAGTACATCATGAGAAACGCTGGACTGGAAGAAACACAAGCTGGAATCAAGATTGCCGGGAGAAATATCAATAACCTCAGATATGCAGATGATACCACCCTTATGGCAGAAAGTGAAGATGAGCTAAAAAGCCTCTTAATGAAAGTGAAAGAGGAGAGTGAAAAAGTTGGCTTAAAGCTCAACATTCAGAAAACGAAGATCATGGCATCTGGTCCCATCACTTCATGGGAAATAGATGGGGAAATAGTGGAAACAGTGTCAAACTTTATTTTGGGAGGCTCCAAAATCACTGTAGATGGTGACTGCAGCCATGAAATTAAAAGATGCTTACTCCTTGGAAGAAAAGTTATGACCAACCTAGACAGCATATTCAAAAGCAGAGACATTACTTTGCCAACAAAGGTCCCTCTAGTCAAGGCTATGGCTTTTCCAGTGGTCATGTATGGATGTGAAAGTTGGACTGTGAAGAAAGCTGAGTGCCAAAGAATTGATGCTTTTGAACTGTGGTGTTGGAGAAGCCTCTTGAGAGTCCCTTGGACAGCAAGGAGATGCAACCAATCAATTCTAAAGGAGATCAGCCCTGGGTGTTCTTCGGAAGGAATGATGCTAAAGCTGAAACCCCAGTACTTTGGCCACCTCATGCGAAGAGTTGACTCATTGGAAAAACTCTGATGCTGGGAGGGATTGGGGGCAGGAGGAGAAGGGGATGACCGAGGATGAGATGGCTGGATGGCATCACCGACTCGATCGACGTGAATCTGAGTGAACTCCAAGAGATGGTGATGGACAGAGAGGCCTGTGTGCTGCGATTCATGGGGTCGCAAAGAGTCGGACACGACTGAGCGACTGAACTGAACTGTAGTGAATTATCCGAAAAGTGTGTGTTGACACATATATTCCTCCAAAGGGAGAAATTCTATATGAAAGTGCAGTTAGATTCTATAAGAGGTCTGAAGATAAAGGGTAAATGTGAATGAACTATTCATTGAGATTAGCACTGAAGTTACTGGACTTGGGTAAGGCATCAAATCCACATATTGACATTTATATCAATATTTTGATTGCACATCTTATGGTAGATTAAGCATTATTAAACTCTTAAAATTTTCCTTACTTTTGAGTGACCATTATTTGTAGAGTTTTGAGACTTTGTACAGAAAGTGTTTTCCCCCTTTTGATCTTATAAGTGTTTCTAATCTTGGATTCTTTGATGATTTCACAGCCCAGTGTCTGTGGTATTTGAATTGATTACTGAGGAAAGGGAAAAAAAAAAAAAGGACACATGGTGAGAGTATGCACAGCAAACTGAAGAAACAGCCTGCTGATTACAGAGTAGAAAACTCCTATTTACATGCAAATATCTTTGTAATCAGCAGTGATAGGGAAGGAAATTCATGAAAATGTAAAACATTCTGGTTTCCAAGTGTTCTAACTTTCCCTACCTCAGAAAATGCTTTTCTGATATACAGTGGCAAAGCCTATCTCATTTAACACAATTTTAGATATATTTACTTGAAACAAAGCATATTAATGGGTCTTATCTCTTTTCATTTCTTTCTCAGCATACTTCTTTCACTTTGGGGTGTTCTTTAGTTCAAATTATTCTCTGTTCAATATTTTAATTTTAGTACAGTAGCTTTCTAGAAATGATAATGTAAAGCCCTTTTATTTTTAAAGGAGGAAAATAATGGTTACACAGCTTATTCTCAAGTTTAATTAAAATAATGTATATCTTAATACCTACTTGAGTGTTTTGTATGTCAGGTAAGCTTTTAAGATTAGTGGCTTTATTTTTGCCCTTTTAGGAGTTTTTTGTTGTTGTCTTGTAGCCTAAAATTAAATCACAGTTTACATGACCCTAAGAAGTCTCAAAGGAAGATATTTTTCACATGTATTACTTTATAAAAAGTGAAATGCAATAGGCAGTAAACTATAATGTTACCATAATTACATAACTACAAAGTTAGAAGTCCATAGACATTTAGAGGGAAAAGGAATTTTTTTCAAAGCAATGATGTCTCAAGAAAATGTCAATGTTATTTCTGATGTAAAGACCAAGAAAAAAAAAAAATGAGGGAAACAAATTAAATTGAATTTCAACTTGTATTTAGGTAATTCATAAAGATTCACTTCTTTGCCAGATGACATTACACATGGTCATTATTCTAAATTTTTCTTTCCCATGATAATATAGGATGAATATTGCATGAGACTGACCAAATACATGCTACAGTAGATTAGAAATGCTAGATTTTCTTTTAAGTGATAGTCAGCGTGTGATGATAATTAGAAGTTCTCAAAGAGTGGTTCAGGGACCCTTTCTGTGTGTTAGTAGAAGGAAATATATTTTCAAAATAATAGTAAATTCAATAAATATACCTGAGATAATAACACAGGAAAATTACAAATTTGAACACCTACCTCTCTTCATATACAAAGATTAACTTTTTGTGGATAATAGACTTAAATGTAAGAGCTAACCTTAAAATGGAAGTGTAAATCTAGATGAACTTAGCTTAGGCAAAGAGGTCTTAGATGTAGCACCCCCAAAAGCATAAACAATAAAAGAGTAGATTCATAAGTTGAATTTAAACAAAATATTAAAAATGTGTGCTTCCAAGGGCACCATTTAAGAAAAATGGAAAAAAACCTAGAGACAGAAATTATTTGTAAATCGTGTATCTGATAAAATACTATACTAGCCAGGGTTCTCTAGAGATACAGAAACAATAGGATTTGTATACACAGAGAGATATATATTTTAAAGAGATGGCCTTTGTGATTGTGAATGTTTGGTGCATTCAAAATCTGAAGGGAAGGCTTGCGGGATGGAGGCCCACAGTGGAGTTGCAGTGAATCCAAAAGACAATCTGAGACAGAATTATTTCTTGCTTAAGAGAGATCAATCCTTGTTCTGTTACAGCCTTTATCCAATTGAATGAGGTGCATTCATATTATGAAGAGTAATCTTAACTTAAAGTTCACCAATTCAATGTTAATGTCATCTAATTAGACACTTTCACCTAGAATAATATTTGACCAAATCTGGGCATGGTGACCCAAGGCTAAATAACACATTAAATTAGCCATCCTAGAGACTTATATCCAGAATATATAAAGAACTCCTACAACTCAATAGCAAAAGGGCAAATAGCTCAACTAAAAATGGTTTTAAAGAGTTGAGACATAAAGAAGGTATATGAATAGACAATACATACATGAAAAGATGATCAACATAATTAGTCACTGTGAAAATATAAATAAAAATTACACATTGGACTGGCCAAAATAAAAAGATAATAACAGTGTTGGTGAGAATATGGATAAACTACTCTTTGTACATTGATAACGGGAATGTAAAATGGAAGAGCTGCTATGAAAAACAGCTTGGCAACATTTCAAAATGTTATATATGTTTACCAAGGACCCAGCAATTCCACATCTAGGTATCTTAATTAAGGGAAAAACGAATGTCCAAAGAAAATCTTGTACACTAATGTTCACAGCAAAGCTATTTATAACAGCAAAAAAGTCTAATACCTTTCAAATAAGGAATAGATAAACATGATAAATAATGTAGTATAGATGGAATATTATTTAGCAGTAAAAAGGAATGAAGTGCTGGTACATGTTGCAACATGGATGAACCTCTTATACAGTATGATAAATGAAAGAAGTTGATCATCAAAAAAGCCATATCTATTAAGATGATATTTATATGAAATATCCAGAATAGGCAATTTTATAGAGATGGAGATAAAATTAGTGATTGCAATGTACTGTGGAGAGGAAAATGGAGAGGGGTAGACAATGATTATAGGGTTTCTTTTGCAATGATGACAATATCCTGCTGCAATTATTTTATATTGACTTGCATAATTTTGAAAATATACAACATTGAATTGTACACTTCAAATAGGTTATCCTTATTGTATATAAATTATATCTCAATAAATCTATTATAACGAGACAAAGATGTAATTTGCCTTTTTTCACCCTTATTCTTTAAAAAACACACAGTGGGATTTTCCAGACTACTTAACATGTATCACCACAGATTAATACAGGAGTAAATACAAAAATACATAAGAATCCTGATGACTTCTATTAATCCATATATTAAAGAGACTTGCAAAAGTATAAAACAATGATTTTCAAAAAGTAAAGTAATGTTAAAGACATTAGTTTTCATTTAAATATTCAAAAGCAGAGACATTACTTTGCCAACAAAGGTTTGTCTAGTCAAGGCTATGGTTTTTCCTGATGTTTAAATTAATAAATAAGTATATTTAAATATTCTGAGTTTTAATTTCCAATGCAATACATACCAAAAGATATAACCCATCTGGACAAAAGCTCTTTGGGGTCTTCAGTGACTTTTAAAGGTATAAAGAAATGTTGAAAAAAACTAGAAACTACTGAAGTAAGATTCAGTTAGTTCAGTCACACAGATGTGTCCAACTCTTTGTGACCCCATGAACCACAGCATGCCAGGCATCCCTGTCCATCACCAACTCCCAGAGTTTACCCAAACTCATGTTCATTGAGTCAGTGATGCCATCCAACCATCTCACCCTCTGTCATCTCCTTCTCCTCCTGCCCTCAATCTTTCCCAGCAACAGGGCATTTTCAAATGAGCCAGCTCTTCACATCAGGTGGCCAAAGTGTTGGAGTTTCAGCTTCAACATCAGTCATTCCAATGAACACCCAGGACTGACCTCCTTTAGGATGGACTGGTTGGATCTCTCTGCCATCGAAGGGACTCTTAAGAGTCTTCTCCAACACCACTGTTCAAAAGCATCAATTCTTCAGTGCTCAGCTTTCTTTATAGTTCAACTCTCATATCCATACATGACTACTGGAAAAACCATAGCCTTAACTAAATGGACATTTGTTGGCAAAGTAATGTCTCTGTGTTTTAATATGCTGTCTAGGTTGGTCATAATTAAGAGTCTTCTCCAACACCACTGTTCAAAAGCATCAATTCTTCAGTGCTCAGCTTTCTTTATAGTTCAACTCTCATATCCATACATGACTACTGGAAAAACCATAGCCTTAACTAAATGGACATTTGTTGGCAAAGTAATGTCTCTGTGTTTTAATATGCTGTCTAGGTTGGTCATAATTTTCCTTCCAAGGAGGAAGTGTCTTTTAATTTCATGGCTGCAGTCACCATCTGCAGTGATTTTGGAGCCCCATAAAATAAAATCAGCCACTGTTTCCCCATCTATTTGCCATGAAGTGATGGGACCAGATGCCATGATCTTACTTTTCTGAATGTTGAGTTTTAAGCTAGCTTTTTCACTCTCCTCATACTTTTCATCAAGAGGCTCTTTAGTTCTTCATTTTCTGCCATAAGGGTGGTGTCATCTGCATATCTGAGGTTACTGATACTTCTCTCAGCAATCTTGATTCCAGCTTGTGCTTCATCCAGCCCATCATTTTGCATGATGTACTTTGCATATAAGTTAAATAACCAGGGTGACAATATACAGCCTTGACATACTCCTTTTCCTATTTGGAACCAGTCTGTTATTCCATGTCCAGTTCTAACTGTTGCTTCTTGACTTGCATATAGATTTCTCAGGAGGCAGGTCAGAAGGTCTGGTTTCCCATAACCTTAAGAATTTTCCACAGTTTGTTGTGATCCACAGAGTCAAAGGCTTTGGCATAGTCAATAGAGAAAAAGTAGATGTTTTTCTGGAACTCTCTTGCTTTTTTGATGATGCAGGAGATGTTGCCAATTTGATCTCTAGTTCCTCTACATTTCCTATCAAGCTTGAACATCTGGAAGTTCATGATTAATGTACTATTGAAGCCTGGCTTGGAGAATTTTGAGCATTACTTTGCTAGCATGTGAGATGAGTGCAATTGTGCAGTAGTTTGAGCATTCTTTGCCATTGCCTTTCTTTGGGATTGGAGTGAAAACTGACCTTTTCCAGTCTTGTGGCCACTGCTGAGTTTCCCAGATTTGCTGACATATTGAATGCAGCACTTTAACAGCATCATCTTTTAGGATTTGAAACAGCTCAGCTGGAATTTCATCAACTCCACTAGCTTTGTTTGTAGTGATGCTTCCTAAGGCCCACTTGACTTCACATTCCAAGATGTTTGGCTCTAGGTGATTGATCACACAATCATGATTATCTTGGTCATGAAGATCTTTTTTGTACAGTTCTTCTGTGCATGCTTGCCACCTCCTCTTACTATCTTCTGCTTCTCTTAGGTTCATACCATTTCTGTCCTTCATTGAGCCCATCTTTGCGTAAGGTAATGAGCAAATAATTAAGATGATGCAGGAGAGTGTCACATATTCACACACTGTGACTAAAAGATGAAATAAATTGAAGAAAAATCCTCTTTTTTCCCATATATTCTGATGCCTAAATGTCATAAACGTTTCTGATGATTTTCAAAGTAAGAAAATATAAAAAAGAAAGATTATTTGTAGTTTAGTTTAGGATTTGTTTTCTTTTGACTTGGTAAATGATCATGAATGCAACTGAACAAAGAGATTGCCACTTTTAATTCATCTTTGTTTCTGCAAAAGGTCTCCATAAAGTAACTAGTGACAATGAAACACTTTGAAAATAATCATGATAAAGTTGTTTTTTTGTGATCAAAGGTAGCTGTGCTTATACCAAAGAGCATATTTCAAGGGCAGTAACTCCAGCTACAAGAATTTTTCTGAGAAACTGTGTACCAAGTTTAGCTAGAAAAACATTCAAGGAGGAAATACTTGAGAAATACTCAAGGAAATACTCAAGAGAAATACTTAAGGAAATACTTAAGAAATATTTCCTTTAAACTAAGGAAATATCTACCTCAGGCAGAAACCCACAGCAGAGGAAATACAGTATATGGTTACTTCTAACATCCATTCCTCTGATTTTCATTTATATAATTTTAGGCTAATTTTAGATTTCATACATAGAAAAGACTACACATGGACATCACCAGATGGTCAATGCTGAAATCAGATTGATTATATTCTTTGTAGCCAAAGATTGAGAAGCTTTATACAGTCAGCAAAAATAAGACCAGGAGCTGACTGTGGCTCAAATCATGAACCCCTTGTTGGCAAATTCAGACTTGAAGAAAGTAGGGAAAAACACTAGACGATTCAGGTATGACCTAAATCAAATCCTTTATGATTATACAATGGATGTGATAAAGAGATAAGGGATTAGATATGATAGACAGAGTGTCTGAAGAACTATGGACAGAGGTTCATGACATTGTACAGGATGAGGTGATCAAAACCATCCCCAAGAAAAAGAAATGCAAAAAGGAAAAATGGTTCTCTGAGGAGGCCTTACAAATAGCTGAGAAAAGAAGAGAAGCTAAAAGCAAAGGAGAAAACTAACTATCAGTTCAGTTCAGTTCAGTCGCTCAGTCGTGTCCGACTCTTTCCGATCCCATGAATCGCAGCACGCCAGGCCTCCCTGTTCATCACCATCTCTCGGAGTTCACTCAGACTCACATCCATCGAGTCAGTGATGCCATCCAGCCATCTCATCCTCGGTCGTCCCCTTCTCCTCCTGCCCCCAATCCCTCCCAGCATCAGAGTCTTTTCCAATGAGTCAACTCTTCGCATGAGGTATTTCCCTACTTTCTTCAATTTGAGTCTGAATTTGGCAATAAGGAGTTCATGATCTGAGCCACAGTCAGCTCCCGGCCTTGTTTTTGTTGACTGTATAGAGCTTCTCCATCTTTGGCTGCATAGAATATAATCAATCTGATTTCGGTGTTGACCATCTGGTGATGTCCACGTGTAGAGTCTTCTCTTGTGTTGTTGGAAGAGGGTGTTTGCTATGACCAGTGCATTTTCTTGGCAAAACTCTATTAGAATGCAGAGTCACAAAGAATAGCAAGGATAGATAAGAAAGCCTCCCTTGGATATCAATGCAAAGAAATAGAGGAAAACAATAGAATGGGAAAAACTAGAGATCACTTCAAGAAAATTAGAGGTAACAAGGGAACATTTCATGAAAAGATGGGCACAATAAAGGACAGAAATGGCATAAACCTAACAGAAGCAGAAGACATTAAGAAGAGGTGACAAGGATACACAGAAGAACTATACAAAAAAGATCTTCATGTTCAGATAACCATGATGGTGTGATCACTCAGTTAGAGCCAGACATCCTGGAATGAGAAGTCATGTGGGCCTTAGGAAGCATCACTACAAACAAAGCTAGTGGAGGTGATGGAATTCCAGTTGAGCCATTTCAAATCCTAAAAGATGGCGCTGTTAAAGTGCTGCACTCAACATGCCAGCAAATTTGGAAAACTCAGCAGTGGCTGGAATAGGTCGGTTTTAATTCCAATCCTAATGAGAGGCAATGCCAATGTTCAAATTACTACATAACTGCACTCATCTCACATGCTAGCAAAGTACTGCTCAAAATTCTTCAAGCCAGGCTTCAACAGTACATGAACTGTGAACTTCTAGATGTTCACAATGGATTTAGAAAAGGCAGAGGAACCAGAGATCAAATTGCCAACATCTGTTGGATTATCAAAAAAGCAAGAGAGTTCCAGAAAAGCATCTACTTCTGCTTTATTGACTACACTAAAGCCTTTGACTGTGTGGGTCACAAGAAACTGCGGAAAGTTCTTCAAGTGATGGGAATACCACATAACCTGCCTCCTGAGAAATCTGTATGCAGGTCAAGAAGCAACAGTTAGAACTGGACATGGAGCAACAGACTTTTTCAAATCAGGAAAGGAGTACATCAAGGCTGTATATTGTCACCCTGCTTATTTAACTTAAATACAGGGTATATAATGTAAAATGCCAGGTTGGATGAAGTACAAGCTGGAATCAAGATTGCTGGTAGAAATATTAATAACATCAGGTATGCAGATGGCATCATCCTTAAGGCAGAAATCAGAGACATTACTTTACCAACAGAAGTCCATCTAGTCAAAGCTATGTTTTTTCCAGCAGTCAGGTATGAATGTCATAGTTGGACTATAAAGAAAGCTGAGCATCGAAGAATTGATGCTTTCAAAGGGTGGTGCTGGAGAAGACTCTTGAAAGTCCCTTGGACTGCAAGGAGATCCAACCAGCCAATCCTGAAAGAAATCAGTCCTGAATATTCATTGGAAAACTGATGCTGAAGCTGAACCTCCAATACCTTGGTCACCTGATGTGAAGAACTGATACATTGGGAAAGACCCTGATGCTGGGAAAGATTAAAGGCAGGAGGAGACAGGGATGACAGAAGATGAAATGGTTGGATGGCATCACCAACTCAATGATCATGAGTTTGAGTAGGCCCCAGGAGTTGGTGATGGACAGGGAAGCCTGGCATGCTGCAATCTATGGGCTCGCAAAGAGTCAAACATAACTGAACGATTGATCTGAACTGTACTGAGGCAAACTCTGATAAATTTCAGATCTAGGCTTGACTCCGCCACTTAAAAATTCTGATTTAAGTTCTGTACCATCATTTCTTGGTCTTACCAGGTGGTCCTAGTGGTAAAGAACCTGCCTACCGGTACAGGATACATGAGATGTAGCTTCAGTCTCTGGGTTGGGAAAATCCTCTGGAGAAGGGCATGGAATCCCACTCCAGTATTCTTGCCTAGAGAATTTCACTGGATGGAGAAGCCTGGCAGGCTACAGTCCATAGGGTCACCCAGAGTTGTACTCTACTGAAGTAACTTAGCACACACACACCATCATTTCTTAATGTAAGAATTGATGAAAAGTGTAAATCCTGTAAGAATGGTGGAAGAATTTTAAAAAGAAAAAACAATTGCAGTTTATTAATTTTCCTTGTTCTATGGCCCATTTTCCATTTCACAGGTGGAACAATCAAGGCATAAAGGATTAGCAACTTACCTAAAACATGCAAATGCTAACAGGTGCCAGCAGGGGCACTAGTTCAAATCTGATTCAAATATTCTGACCTGTTTTACAATGCTGCATTTTATTTTGTAAGAGGAGGTCTACAAGAGACTGTGACTATCTGCTGGATCTTTCCATCTTTGGATTCTCCCTTCTGCCCAACATTTCCACAGCTAGAGGTGTTTTAAGGACATTGCCTTGAGTCAGCAAGGTGTGGTCTAGCCCATCTAGACCAAATATTTGACTGAACCCAGTTCATGCCTCCATATAAAAGTTTAAAGTTATGCCTCCATATATAAGATGCTGTCCAGGGTCACATGGCAGGCAGGTGCAGAGGATCTCATCTTGCAGCTGCTGAGTACACACCTCCTATTTAGCTCAATTAGTTGCCAATAGTATTGTAGAAGTGTCGTTATTTTTGTTAAAATCCCAATTGTGCTATAAGCTAAATTTCTAGCCAGTTTTTGCCTGT
>SJYT01080137.1:64845-81719 GCA_006410635.1 Cephalophus harveyi | reverse complement strand
TATATCAATTAGACTCATTTATTTATTTATCATAAAGTATATCCATTTATCTTGAAACCTGTAGAAAAAAGCATTGATCAAATATAGTACCTATTATTGATTTATCCACATGTATTTTATCTTGAGAAGGCATCTGATTAGTACTCCTTACAACTGCTTTGATATTCATAAAGGATTTTGTGAAAGTTAAGTCATTCATTCACTTTCATATCTTCAAAATCAATGACTTTCAACTATCAATGAAATGTTTGTTAAGTGCAGACTTCCAGTACAACGCAAATAGTTCTCTTTATGAGGATTCTTCCAAAGTTATTTTTAACTCAGTTTTTTTTTTAACAAAGAAAAGATGTAATCATAAGCAATTGAATTTGGTTTTAGCTTATTAGTTATTGGTTTTAGACACTTTAGAGAAAGTGTCTAGCTTATTAGGCACTTTTAGTTATAGAGTTGATCTCCTTATCTTTTTAAAGTTCACATTGCTAAAAATAGGGTTTTCCCAAAGTAAATATGTATAAAATTATGTCAAGTAGCATTATCCTCATTTCTAGAAGCACTAGATATTTCTGTCTTTGTTGTACATTTCGGACATAGTTTAAGTGGTTTTTCTTCTTTATTATATAGTTTTATTGTATTTTCATTTTACATATTATATATAAACCCTCTCTCATATTAGAAATAATACAGACGTGCGTGCAGTAAAGAAGGACATTTCCATTTACTCTGCACTTCAATTTCCTTAGAAATTAATAAGTCCAGTTATAAATATATTACATTCAAATTTTCTTCTAAAAATCATTGGTTGATCTTTAGGTATTAAAAATGTAAAGCTCAGGACTTCCCTGCTGGTTCGGGGACTAAGACTCCACGCTCTCAATGCAGGAGGGCCGGGTTCTACCCCTGATCAGGGAACTAGATCCCACATGCCACAGCTAAAGATCCTGCATGCTGCAATGAGAATTGCAGACCCCTTGTGCTGCAACTAATACCTGGTGCAGCCAAACAGAAAAATAAACATTTTTAAAAATATAAATAAAACTTCAGAATTTTTAGAATTTAATTCATATACATCTAGTTCAGAATACATATAAATGAAAATTTTGAATATATTAGAAATAAAATAGATTATAGTCATGAATTTCCCCCATCTACTATTAACAACTGTTAATAGTTCTGCTGGAGAAGGGATCAGATACACATACCAGTATTCTTGGGCTTCCCTGTTATCTCAACTGTTAAAGAATCTGCCTGCAATACCAGAGATGTGGGTTCCATCCCTGGGTTGGTAAGATCCCTTGGAGAAGGGAAAGTCTACCCACTCCAGTATTCTGGCCTATACAGTCCATGGGGTTAAATAGTTTAACATCCATTCATCTGATCATTTTCTTATCAATAGTCTATTCTAAAAAACTGGCCAAGGAATATATGCATATTTTCCATATGCCTGAAAACCAAGTACTTTTTGACAAGTGGAGTACTGCATTTGTTCATGCATTTGCTCATGTAGTTGGAGGTTCCCCAGCCGCTCACACACCTACTGGTACTTTTTTATAGAAGCTAACTCGTGAGTTTGTGGTAAATTCTTCTACCATGAACCTATTATGTTTATATTTAATATTGATTTTCATTACTGTATGGACACATTGTCTGATTTATTCTGTTTTTTTTTCTTAGTTGCACATTATGCTTGGAGATATAACCATGTTGATATATCAACTTCATTTAACATTCCATAGTGTAGGTATACTTTATTGACCAGTTCTACTGAAGGACAATTTGATTGTTACTCACAATTTGATTGTTACTCACTTTTGCTCTTTCAAACAATACATGATAAATATACTGCAAAGCCATGGTCCAAATGTTTCTCTTTATATTCTTAAATGCCAAGTTGCTGTATAATGAGGCACATTTTAAATAGAATTATATATTGCTTTACTGCCCCTAAGTGAAATACATCATACTTTTCCCCTAAATATTATTTGGAGGAAAAAGTGCCTAATAACTTTCCCACATCTGGAGAAACATTTGATATTGCCAGATGTATTAAATCTGACAACAGATAAAGGGTGAATAAGTATACATTGTTATTTAAATTTTCTTTTCTCTGTTTTCTCAGTTTACTATTTTTTTTAATTTTAGGATTTCTTTATACAACTTGGATAAAAATCTTTTATCAGATTTGCCTTTTAAAAGTAAATTTTCACAGTCATCACATTCTCTTGATATTGCCTTTTACAGGACAGCAGTTTTTAGTTTTAGTAAAGTGCAGTTTATCTATTTTTTCTTTCATGGGTCATGCCATTAGAGTTATATCTAAAAAGTTATCACCATATCTAAGGTCAGCTTGGTTTTCTCCTATGTTGCTGCTGCTGCTGCTAAGTCGCTTCAGTCGTGTCTGACTCTGTGCGACCCCACAGACAGCAGCCCACCAGGCTCCCCCGTCCCTGGGATTCTCCAGGCAAGAACACTGGAGTAGGTTGCCATTTCCTTCTCCAGTGCATGAAAGTGAAAAGTGAAAGTGAAGTCGCTCAGTCGTGTCTGACTCAGCGACCCCATGGACTGCAGCCTACGAGGCTCCTCCGTCCATGGGTGTTTCCAGGCAAGAGTACTGGAGTGGGGTGCCATTGCCTTCTCTGATGTTAGAGAAAACATACTTACTGTGAAGCTATCTGAACTTAGTACGTTTTGTTTTGGAAGATTATTAATTTCTTGAATTGATATAGGCCTATTCATTTAGCCTAATTTTTCTTGTGTGAGTTTTAGCAACTGTTTCTTTCAAGGAATTGACCTGTTTCATCCAGGTTATCAAATCTGTGGGCATACAGTTGTTCATAGTACTTTTATATCCCTTTAATCTCCATGGAATACATAGTGATGCCCTTATTTCATACTTGATACTTGTAATTTGTATTGTTTCTTTTTCTTATTTAGCCTGGATAGAGGCTTATTGATATTATTGATATTTTCAAGGAAACAGCTTCTGGCTTTATTGATATTCTCTATTGATTGCCTAGTTTCAATTTGATTTCTGCTTTAGTTCTTATTCTTTTCTTCTGCGTATGTTTTCATTTAACTTAATCTTCTTTTTCTATTTTTGTAAGGTTAGAATTTGATTGTTGATTTCAGACCTATCTCTTTTTCTACTATTTGCTTTCAGTGTTACAATTCTTTCATTTCATCCCAAACATTTTTTATGTGCTTTCATTTTTATTTAGTTCAAAATATTTCTAAATTTATCTTGAGACTTTTTTTCTTTGACTCATGTTATTTGAAATTACGTTGTTAATTTCCGTGTATTTTGGAATATTCAAGTTAACCTTCTGATATTGGTTTCTAGTTTAATTCCATTGTAAACTTAAAACAGACATTGTATGATCTCTATTCTTTTAAATTTGCTGAAAGAGTGTTTTTTAATAGCCCCTCATTCTTAAGTTTATGGATTGCTGATTATTCCATTTGAGCTTAGGAAGATTATGTATTCTCCTGTTATTGGATGAATCACTCTATGGAACGGTTTAATTGCTAAGTTATGTCCAGTTCTTGTAACTCAGTGGACTGTAGCTTACCAGGCTTCTCTGTCCATGAGATCTTCCAGGCAAGAATACTGGAGTGGGTTGCCATTTCCTTCTCCAGAAGTATTCTATGGAGGCCAGTTATATCCAGTTATTGGATGGTGTTGTTAAGTTCAATTTTGTTCTTTATCTCTCCTTTACTTTTGAAAGATAATTTTATAGGATAATTTTGTTTGTTTGCTTTTATCTCAGCACTTTAAATATTTCACTTGTTTCCTCCTGATTGAAAATTTTCTGAGTAGAAGTCAGATGTAATCTTATCTTTATTCTAGATAATGTTTTTTTTTTATTATTATTTTTTTTCTGGACCTTCAGTTTTCTGTAGTTTTCTGTACCTTCTGGGCTTTCTACAATCTGTAGAAAGTGATATGCCCACATGTAGCTTTTTAGCATTTATTCTGTTTAGTGTTCTTTTAACTTCCTAGACTTGCAGTTTGTTGTCTGACATCAGTTTGGGAGAACTTCATTCCTATATTTTAAATATTCCTCTTGTTTTTTTTTTTTTTCCTTTTTCTTCTCCTTGTATTCCTATAGTGTGCACATATTTTATAGCTGTTCCACAAGCTATCTGTTTTTATTATTATCCTTTGTTCACTTTCAGTTCTGAAAGTTCCAATTGAGATATCTTTAAGCTCAGAATTTCTTTCATTCACTGTGATCAGTCTACTAATAAGCACATTAAGAACATTCTGCAGTTTTATCATAGTATTTCTTATCTCTAGCATTTATTTTTGGGTCTGTTGTAGGATGTTCATGTCTTTGCTTACATTGTTATTTCTTATTGTATGCTGTTTACTTTATTGTTTAGAGTTCTTAGCATATTAATAATAGTTGTCTTAAATTTCCACCATAGTTTCCACATCTCTGTCATGTCTGGTTCAGATGTTTGTACTGTCTCTTAAAATCGTGGTTTTGGGACTCAGGTATTCTTCGCAACATTTTTCTTGAAAATTTAACATGATCTACCAAGTAAAAGGAAGTGTAACAGATCTTTAGTAATGTCAGAGTGAGGTATTGGGGGAAAAGAACTGTTCTATATTACTATGATTAGATTTTGGTCTTTTTAGTAAGCCTGCCATGTCTGGACTGTGAACTTTACAGGTGTTACCCTATTTTTCCTCTTCTTTTAGGTGGGGTATGATGATTAGAGATCGCTGGAGTTGAACAGATCTCTTCTTCCAGGTGTATTAGGCTTTGATAAGACCCCAAAAGTCAAGACACTAGTTAACTAGATCCCCCTGAGGACATCTCTTGCTAACAAGAGTAGAGTGGAATGGTACATGTCAAAATGATTCCTCTCTATCCTCACCTTACCCAGGCAGAAGGGGATTTTTCACAGATAACTTACTGTGAGGACATGGTTGATCTCCTTGAGTTAAACATCAGAAAATTGTAGGGGAAGATCTCCTGGAGAAGACAATAGCAACCCACTCGAGTATTCTTGCCTGGAAAATATCAAGGACAGAGGAAACTGTCAGGCTCCAATCTATGGAGTCACAAGAGTCAGACACAATTTAGCAACTAAACCACCACCATCACCTCCCAGATTGGGTGTCTCTGGTGTATTTAATTCATATTTATCCATATTGCGCCTCCAGCAATTTATCGATTACAGTTCAGATTTTCCTCTATCCTGGCACTTATTCCTACAATGATTCCCAATGTTGAGTCTCTGCTTCTGTAAATTTACTTCTTGTATTCATGTTTTACTTCTTGTATTCAGGGTTTTAATAAATCCTATAAAAGTTGTTGATTTTCATCAGCTTAACTTTTTCCTTGTTAGGATAGAATGGAAACTTTTAAGATCCTTACCTGTGGAGCAGAAATACAAAATCATAGTTTCTTCTGGTTTAATTTTTTAAAAGAATATGAAGAAGTAAAGATTGTCCTATGAATGCTTCAGAAAATTCAGTTTTCAAAGTATAGAACTAAAATGTATGAGATAGAAAATCTACACAAGCATTTATTTCTAAGACATGGTACGCCTCACATACTGGTGTTTATGGATTTTATTCCAAGGATAATATTGTATTGGACAGGTATATTATAGTTGGTGTGGATATGTTACAAATTGTCCAGTACTAATGTATAATGAACTGTTCTTTACCAGATACACTGAGTGTTTACAATACTCAATTAATACATCTGGCTGACTTTAACTGCATCAGCTTTGCCACACCAGAGGTGGCATAACTTTCATGTGAGATAATTAAGTTTGTTCAATTTAAACAGACACATTAATGCAGCTCAGCAAGACTCAATTAAAACTGTTTTCAAAGCAAAATCACAATGTGAAGCATTGTGGGTAATGTTATGCAAACTGTCATATTGGCAGAGAAACTGAGTAAGTTTTCTACAGTGCCTATTGCCACAAAATGAACTTCTCCACTTGAAGTATTAAGGCAAAAACAACAAGATGCCTGTGTTGTGATTTCTCTTTTTTGGTGCTTATCAAATTGATACAGCTGTCAGCCTTACCAAACAGATTTTTTTTTTCACTTTAGTCTTAAGTAATTTTTAAAAGTTTTAAAATTATAACCAGAATAGATATTATTTCACAATTTAAACATAATTTGTCTTCCATTAGAAACAAGCCACAAAGATTCATCTTCTTTATATTGCCTCCACTTTTTAATAAGGGTGCTTATCAAGTAAACAAGGCCAGACCACATATATAACCTTATTGAAATACTTAAGATGACCATTCTCTGTAGGTTACAACTTGTATTTGTCTGTATAAATGTATTTATGTGTGACACAACTTGGTGTTTGAAGAAAATATTAATGCCCTTTACTTGAGTTAAATATATGACTTTTACTGAAACTATTCCACCATATGCAACAACACTTGCAGCTAGAGTGTAATTTTGTATAGACTTAAAATTTTATATGACTATTCTAGTAATAGAATAGATACTGATTTTTGAATAGAATTTTTTGAAATCAATACATTAAAAATTAACTTTAAAATTTTTTCAGTCTGTTGTTCCAGGTCACTTACCACTGTCTCTTATACACATCTAGATGTGTATAAGAGACAGGTATATAAATATATATATATATATATATATATATATCCCCCCACTGTGAGTGAAATTGCAAAATCTTTCCTGCTCTAAGCCCACTACGTAGAATATCTTGCTTCATTTTTAATACTACAGAGAGTTTAGATGACATTTTGTATTGTTTTCTTCATTTTCAATTAGTCAAACATATACAAAATTTTGTTTTTCTAAGGTCTATTACTGTTCATATAAAATAGCACAAAGAAATTTAATATGGACATGTTACAATGCTTATCTAGCTTCTATATTCTTGAATTATTAACTAATATTTAAATTAGGCAACATCAGTGCATTGGACTGAACAATATATGCTGTTTTTAACTCAAGTCAGAAGAAAAATTATTAGAAATATATAGATGATCGTAATATAAGAATGTCCACAGTGGAAAAGTGAAAGAAAATGTTGGTTTCTGTCATGCCAGGCTCTTTGCCAACCCAAGGATTGTAGCCTGCCAGGATCCTCTGTCCATGGTATTTCCAAGGCAAGAAGACGTGAGTGAGTTGCCATGCCCTTCTCCAGAAAATCTGCTGGACCCAAGAATCAAACCCTGGTCTCTCGCAGTGCAGGTGGGCTCCTTACTGTCTGAGCCACCAGGTAAGCTCTGTGGCTTACAGTGGGGATCTGGTAAATATACAGAGACCTGGTAAATAGTTCAATGCCTTTCTTTATGAGTTTAATTCTGTATAGAGACTATGCAGCTTTTATATATGAAGGATCTTAAAAGAAAATAAAACTTAAAAATGGTTCCTAGAAATGTGATAGCATTTTGATATTTACATGAAATTAGGACATTGGATGAATTTGGATAATCTGTGTTTAAAGGAAATAGGTTTACAGAAGAAGATTCATACCAGTGGACATGATCTCATTTTTAATATTAAGGTCCAGAAATCTGACAGCATTGATTGATATTTTGAATAACATATAAAATAGCAAAATTATTCTGCTGAAAGGTAATTAGTGCAACAAATAAGGGAAGATTATATATGATAAAATTTAATAGTGACTGTTGTTATTGTTCAGTTGCTAAGCTGTGTCTGTTTGTGGCCCCTTGAACTGTAGCATGCCAGGCTCCTCTTTCTTCCATCTCCTGCAGTTTGCTCAAATTCATGTCCACTGAGTCAGTGATGCTATCTAATCATCTCATCTCTTCCACCCCCTTCTCCTTCTGCCTTCAGTCTTGACCAGCATCAGGGTCTTTTTCAATGATTCTGCTCTTCACATCAGGTGACCAAAGTACTGGAGCTTCAGCTACAGCATCAGTGCTTCCAATGAATATTCAGAATTGATTTCCTTTATTATTGACTGGTTTGATCTCCTTGCAGTCCAAGGGATTCTCAAAAGTCTTCTCCAGCACCACAATTCTAAAGCATAAATTTTTTGGTGCTAATAACTGATAAAATAATTGATAAAAAAGAATAGAAAGATGGCTAAGGGCTATGCATGTTGATGTACATGGAGTTTGGAAGTTTTATTTTTGTTTGTTTTTCTAATAAATACATTCTACCCCCAATAAAATATGAGCTTTACTCTAGCAAAATGTGACAGTTTTATTAATTTCTAAAAAAATCATTGGAATCTTGTTTTGCTTTTTTTATTGGCTTTATATATATGAAACCAAAAAGGTATATAAAATTGAATTTAAATTAAATTATAAGCAATTTAATTTAAGCTTCAGAAGAAGGTTTTCTTGAGAAAGCCATATTCATGTTAGACTTAAAAACATATACCAAACATACTTATAAATTAAATACATATATTTATAATATATAAAAATATATTTATATGTTATATATATATGTGTGTATATATATATATATATATATATATATTGGTTATGGGCTTCCCTGGTGGCTCTAGTGGTAAAGAACCTGCCTTTCAGTGCAGGAAACATAAGAGACCTGGGTTTGATCCATGGGTTAGGGAGATGCCCTGAAGGAGGGCATGGCAACTGACTCCAGCAGTCTTGCCTGGAGAATCCCATGGACAGAGGAGCCTGGTGGGCTAGCGTTCACAGAGTTGCACATGACTGAAGCTACTTAGAATAGCATTGCATACCATGTTGGCTATACAAATATATCCCACCTTAGAATTTTAGGGATACATAACATATTTTCCCTTTTTGTTATATTTATTTGAAGAAAAGAAATATTAATTAAAAATAAGTGAGAGAAATATATTTGTCTCCAAACTAGCACACCCCACTCCAGTACTCTTGCCTGGAAAATCCCATGGACGGAGGAGCCTGGTGGGCTGCAGTCCATGGGGTCGCTGAGTCGGACAAGACTGAGCGACTTCACTTTCACTTCTCACTTTCATGCATTGGAGAAGGAAATGGCAACCCACTCCAGTGTTCTTGCCTGGAGAATCCCAGGGACGGGGGAGCCTGGTGGGCTATCGTCTATGGGGTCACACAGAGTCGGACACGACTGAAGTGACTTAGCAGCAGCAGCAGCAAACTAGCGTAGAAAATAAGCATTTTCTAACAATTTGTTATAGGAAAATTCTCATTTAGTATTGTTAGACTTAACAGTCCTTAAAATGTTAATGACCACTCAAAGTGTTCACAGTCACACTAATAAATATAAGCCAGTTGTTATATATATGTACATAATCATAAAAAATGCTTTCATCTTACTACTACTCAAACAAATAGGTTAAAACTGTATGTCTCTTAATTTGTACTGGTTTAAAATTTGGTATGAGTGTTAAAGAAATTTATCCCAAGCTTTAAATATAGGTACCCCAAAAGATTAATTTCAGTAGAAAAAAGTAAAATATAAACTTATGTTATTACAATGCTTACAATTTGCACAAAATTGTTTTAATAAAATGGAAGTTGCAATTTATTTTCTTCAGTCTTAAAGGAAAATTTATCTAATTACCAAAGTTAGTCTTTTGCTATATATTAGAGATAGTTTAATTCTAAAGAATTTGACAATAAGATAAATGGACTGATTTGAATCATAGATGTCTTACTATAGGAGCTTCATGACTTTTAGTTTGAATAAGAAAGGAACACTGCCTGTCCTTATGTGATGAATATAGTAGTCTAATAACTATATTTTCCCCATCCTATAATCCATGATTTGTGATGAATACAAATATTTAATATTGACCTTTACATTATTTGCAATATTTATTAGTATATCTACTGGTAAACAATAAGAACACCCTTGTAAGTGAGAGAAAAAGACACACATGGATACACAGAGAATAAGACCATGTAGAGATTGAGGCAAAGATTCAAGGCACATGCCTACAGTCTAAGGAACACCAAGGATTTCTGGCAACCACCAGAACCTAGGAGAGAGGCATGAAACGGTTTCTTCCTCCAAGTTTCCAAAAAGGAATCAATACTCCCATACCCTGATTTTGAACATCTGGCCTCCTGAACTGTGAAAGAATAAACTTCTGTTTCAAGCAGGTGATGATTTGTGTTAATCTAACTAGGAGTTGGATTACATTTAATATTTGCTGTAGCTGAGGAGGAGGAGAAGGGGACGACAGACGATGAGATGTTTGGATGGCATCACCGACTCAATGGACATGAGTTTAAGTAAACTCTGAGAGTTGGTGATGGACAGGGAAGCCTGGTGTACTGCAGTCCATGGGGTTGCAAAGAGTCAGACACAACTGAATGACTGAACTGAAGGACCATAGGTATACAATTTTCGAGGATAATGTTCTTATCTCTCTGGCTGACATGTTGGTCTTCTTCCCCAGAGTTTGTGTCTTGAAGTTTCAGCTGTAATTCATTTTTGTTACTGGAGCCATATTAGAGTGGTGGTAAACCGTGTGGGAAGGCAAGCATTTAATCTTCTGAGTGAATCTTATATTTTAGTGGGCCTGTGTCCCCGGGCTATGATTTTCACAAGGGTTTTATAGTTCCACCTTGCCCAACATTAAGTGCCATAGAAAGTCTAGAGAGGCCAGGAGTGGGAGAAATTATCCTCCCCTAGACAGGAGTTGGCTTTCTGAAGTCTTTAACCCTGAATACTAAGTTTTCTTTTGGAGATGTTCGGGTATATTTCCTAGTGATTACTCTTCCCCATTTCCTGTTAAGAGGAAATCTTTGCTTGATGCTCATCATGAGACTATGGTAAGATTCCTGGAGGTAGAACTGAGAAAACTTTGCCTTCCCCACAGTAAAAATTAAAGCTTCAGGAGTTCCCAATCTCATGCTAGTGCATATGCAGCCTCCAAAGGTCTGTCGAGTTACCATTTAACTTCCTCTCTAGTTCCTATCTTCCTTCCTAGTTTAATTGCTCCATTGGCTTCTTTCGTACTTAAGCAGTCTCCACTATGACTCAATTTCCCTTTCTTCTAAAGATTTCAGGGTGGTTATTTGCACTAAGACTTCTATAGAATGGTGCATCCAATAAAAGTAATCAATTTTCAATATTTCTGCTTTTTCTTGTAAAAATGGGACTGATGAGTTCTAAGCTAGTTACATGTCTGCTTGAAGTGAAATTTAACTTTTCGCTGACTTGTTAAACCAACAATGCCTTCCTATTGTTGTTTTTAGTCTTCTATCAAGCTTGCCTCCTTGTCTGAGCAGTATTTTTCAAAATGACCGTTCCATGATATTTTTCCAGTTTTAATTATGAGAATTATTTTTTGTTTGTTTCTAGAAGATATTTTCTAATTTTCTTTTGTTTGTGTATTTCTTTCTTACATTTTGAATTTAACTTTCATAATTTTAAACATTTCAATCATGCAGATTTTGTTATTATCTAATAACTCTGTCATCAGATGTTTTAATCCTGAATACTGGCAATTTTATTTACATTTAAAATAAATTTAGACTTAAAAATAGATGTGTTGATGCTTCCTCTGTGAGAATAAAAGATTTTTAAAGATTGTGTTCTTTTAAAAATACATTCAGTTTTCCAGTGCTTGTCTTCTTAACTTAGGACTAAATTCATTCATTTATTCATCGAATACTTATTGAGCATCTTCCATGTGGCAGAGAATATTTTATATTGTAGGGATGTATCAATAAATATCAATAACCACAACATCAAAAAATCTGGTCATCGTAGAGCTTACTTTTCAATGGATATGAAAATATGTTGAATTATTTCTTTTGCTTGGGATTTCCTTTTACAATACTGAGAGTACTCATGAAACCTTCAAAGTCACATGAAGGAGGATTACATCTCAAAGGAACTTTCTTTTCATCCATTTACTGGTAAGCCTGGAACAGACAGTTTTCTTGTCATCTTCTTTCAAGTTGAGGAGATCTTATGATATACTCATTCATCAATGATAGAGAGACCTTTGAGCAAATTAACTTTATGTTGAGTTCCAAATTTTGACTTAAAACCTTTCTTGGTTTCAAAGTCTTGTCTTTTATTCACAAAGCAGCCTTTAAAACCCAAGGCGTTTTTTTCTTCAGAGCAGCTTGTAAAAATCAAGTTTCTTTTTAAAAGTATCCTAAATGTGGCTGTACATTATGGTTTCATTTTGGTTTCTTGCTCCCTCTTTGCTATATGTCACATTTTAATCACATTTCTGAGGACATTAAGATTTGACAATTATACATTAGAATAATACATACAATATTGATTTACTTATATACCCTTCTGTACCTTTATATCTTATTACCAAATTCAAAATTTTCTTCTAAAAAGAATGGTATAAAGTTTCTATTATATGAATGATTCTGTCACTCCTAACCAAAGCTAATCAGAATGTTGTTTAGAAAGCTCTCAAGTTACTAAGTTTATATTTATGGGGGCATAAACTAATTTATAAACTAAAATATAATGATACTATATAATGCACATTTGAAAGTATGTGGTTTTCATTTTCTTTTGGCCAACATGTCTCCACTAACAAATTGACTTCCTATTAAATCTGCTTTTGCTAATGGTTTACTTTATTAATCAGTATTTAAAGTCTTATTTAAGTATGGAGTGGGTTGCCATTGCCTTCTCTTGATACTGTTATAGACAATATATTTTAGCTATTGTTAACCTTCCTTTTTATCCTTCATACTCAAAGTGAATGAATAAGTACCTCTGTTTTTGGTTCTTCCTTATGTGAGATGACTGCTTTCCTTAAACTATTTAGCCAATATCTTTTTCGTACAGAAGATGTGTATAAGAGACAGGTGTAGTTTAAGTGGTT
Organism: Cephalophus harveyi; assembly: GCA_006410635.1. Classification (NCBI taxonomy): domain Eukaryota; kingdom Metazoa; phylum Chordata; class Mammalia; order Artiodactyla; family Bovidae; genus Cephalophus; species Cephalophus harveyi. The sequence goes on along the minus strand of SJYT01080137.1, from coordinate 68,946 downwards.
TCTTATTTTATGCTGAATAAGTATAAATGATATATTTATTTGGTGATAATTATCTGATTTTTTCAGTTATATAAAGAATGCATGCATTTGTGTATTTTTAATATAGTTGCCTTAAAACTTAACAGAGGCAATTTGCTATTTGTGTAAAATTTGTTTTCATTATTAATTAGAACTCTGAAAATCTGATACATTACTGTGCCCTGGGAATAAATATTTTTCACATACACTGCAAGTATGTAAGCTGAAATTCTTTAGAAAAACTAGTCAAAATTCCTGTAAACACCTACAAAATACACTTAAGTTTGAAATGATAGGTCTGCTCACTGGGAGAGAGAATTCCTTTATTTATCAGTGCTTTGGTTTGAACAAACATCTTGTACCACTTTAAACTTGACTACAAAGTGTTTTATAAGCTTCTTTACAGACTTTGCAAGTTACTGAGGTTAATGGTCAATGCAATTGCTATCTCTTAGGCAATAAACTGCTTTATTTTGTCTGTGAGTTCTCTAAGGAGTAACAGAAGCATAAAGGGTGTATTCAGCATACATGAAATATAATCCTATTAGAGTAGCCAACTAAATTACAGAATCTCTGAAGCAAAAAAGCTGCCAACTCTGTAAAGTGGTGGTTTTTCTCTTCTTGAATGAAGTGAAATGATAAAGCTGCTGATTTCAATAAAAGAATTTGAGCCAAAAAGTAAGAATCATACAAAATGAGCCTAATAAAATTGGAATGACAGTACACAAAATCTATTTGATGATTGCTTTGAAGGAAAAGAAAAGAGGTGATCAAAATGGCTATGAATACTGTTGCTCATTTTTAAAAAGAATCAACTAAGAAAAACAGCAATAGAGATAAGCTACTGCCTCACTCAAGTTTGCTATCCCAAACCACCTGTTAAAAAGTAGTGTCATCACTGTATTTATCAAAGTCTTGTTCATTAAAAATACTAATGTTTCTAGACATTGGAAGCTAAATTGCTAACTAGAGACCTAAAATACACTGCTAAGTCATGTTACTGATAATATATTTAATAATGGTGACTTACGTCACTTTTATTTTTATTTTATAACTTGGATAGTCCTTCATATTATAGTTGGAGCCTCTACAAGTTTTGCATACTTAGCATATTGCAGTACTTACTATTTAATCCTTATCAATCTCTTCATTCTATTTTTAACATTTTCCCTAATATTTTCCCACAAGTAAAAGCTGTAAATTTCAAAATAATCTCTAACTAAAATGTATTCATATTTGGTGCCTAAGTAATTTGATAGATGAAATGATTTAAGTCAAGAAAGTAACAGAAAGAAACAAGTTTGGAAAGCATTCTGCCTTTACCCACCTCCTTTACACTGATGTATTTTGTTCTGGTTCAAACTTGCAAAAACTCAAAGATGGTTAAGTATTTTACTCTTCATTAACGTGTATAGCAATATGAGGAAAGTTTCTTAGCATGCAATATAAAGTCATATGTGGTTTTGTTTAATTTGATATAAATATTAATGAAATATATTTATAGTATAACCAAAGATATGGAGTTTACAATGCATTTTGCAAATCTCCCCTCCCTCCAATGTGTGTCTATATTTCTTACAGATTTATGGTTAAAAGATTCATGGCTAGGATAGTTGTGAAAATCTTCGGAAAAAAAATCTAACCACATTTTAAAAGCTTACCAAGTATTAACCCATGAGAGCTAGAGGAATATATTCTCATTAAAGTAGTACACTTTGCGGAGAAGGCAATGGCACCCCACTCCAGTACTCTTGCCTGGAAAATCCTACGGACAGAGGAGCCTGGTAGGCTGCAGTCCATGGGGTTGCAAAGAGTTGGACACGACTGAGAGACTTCACTTTCACTTTTCACTTTCATGCATTGGAGAAGGAAATGGCAACCCACTCCAGTGTTCTTGCCTGGAGAATCCCAGGGATGGGAGAGCCTGGTGGGCTGCTGTCTATGGGGTCGCACAAAGTCAGACCCTACTGAAGTGACTTAGCAGTAGCAGCAGCAGTACACTTTGACTGCCTCATATGTGCCATGAGCTGAGGATATAAAGCTGGATATACCAGAAGTCCTCATCCTCAAGGAAGTCATATTAATATACAGAAACACATTGCCATTTATTGGTTGCCAGGCAATGTTAGATATACATATCTCACTGCACTCAGCAAAACATATGCTAAAATCCCTGGTTTATAGATTAAATAAAATAATATGTGAACATGAAAACCAATACAAATAAACAAAATAAACACTAAAATAATGTATGTCAAATGTCATCTAAGAGCAAAGGCAGAGTTGATTCCTTACTTAACACAAAACTTCACCAAAGCGTTCAAGTGTTAGCATTTAAATCTTTTTTTTTCAGGGCTTCCCTGGAGGCTCTGTGATGAAGAATCTGCTTCCCAATGCAGGAGACACGGGTTTGATCTCCGGTCTGTGAAGATCCTACATTCCACGGAGCAATTAAGCCTATGGGTCACAACTACAAAGCCCACGTGCTCTAGGGCCCAGGAACCACAACCACTGAAGGCTGTGCACTCCAGAACTTGTGCTCTGTGCAAGAGAAGCCATGCAGTTAGAAGACCCTGGGCCTCAACCAGAGAAGAGCCTGTGCAGCAATCAGGACCCAGCATAGCCAAACACAAAGTAAATCAATCAATGAAAATTCAAATACGGTCTTTTCAGATGAGACAGCAAGGAAAGCAGTTGGAATATAGCATATTAGTTATCTATTTCTGCTGAATGACTATTACCACAAATTTAGTGACTTTACACAAAATCACATTTACTATTTCACTGTTTCGGTGGGTCAGGAATCTGGGCATAGCTTGTCTGGGTCTTCTTTATGTTTATTTATTACTTTTGTGGGGAGAGTCTTTAGAATTCATAAGGCTGCAATTTAAGGTACTGGCCAGGACTATAGTCTCATCTGTTGCGTTAATGAGGGGGAGCCAGGGAAGAGTGCTGAGATCCTTGACAGAATAAAGCTTCTTGTGGTTTTAAGGCTGAGGTTTTTACTTTCTTAACAGCTGCTGACTGGAGAGCATTCCTAGCTCCTAGAAACTGCCCACAATTCCTTGGAATGTGAGCACCTTCAACATATCCCTCAAAGCCAGCAAGGGAGAGAGATTCCTGTAAAGTGGGCATTGCAGTCTTACATAATGTTAATCAATCACACCATCACATATATCTTGCCATCTTTGCCATACTCTGTTGGTGAGAAGCCAGTCATGGATCCCACCATATCCAAGGTTAGGGAATCATACAGGGACCTGAATGTGAGGAGGGAGGGTCATGAGGGTCACTTTGGAAGTTGATCTGCCACAGATAGTATTAAATAAAGAAGATAACCTCTAAGTGAAATACAAAGAGCAAATAGATAAGTAGAGAAACAGGTGGGAAGAACTGAGACTTAAATTTGCCTTAGAAGAGGGTACTTGATTATATTTCTGGTAATTTTGAATCTTTCTTGTTTCAAAATACAAAATTCTAGGAACATTCCAAGGGATTGATATAATAATAGCAATAGCAGTTGTCACTTTGCTAATATTATACATTACAAATTTTGTTGAGGTTACATATGTAGATCCCAAATTTAAAAAATAAAAATGGAGTGAATTTCTCTTAATTTTTAATTCAGATAAAAATGTCTTAAAAGTGCATATATATACATATAATAATATTTGTATTAGTGTATAATGTAAGTATTCTCAAAGATTTGGAACATACTTATACTAAAATATTATTCATTATTTATCTGAAATTCAAATATAACAGCTATTTATTCTGTTCTAATTAACAACTCTAGTCATATTTGTGACACCTTACTTATTATTATCAAAAACTGAGGTACATATTCAGTTCAGTTCAGTTCAATCGCTCAGTCGTGTCCGACTCTTTGTGACCCCGTGAATCACAGCATGCCAGGCCTCCCTGTTCATCACCATCTCTCGGAGTTCACCCAGACTCACGTCCATCTAGTCAGTGATGCCATCCAGCCATCTCATCCTCGGTCGTCCCCTTCTCCTCCTGCCCCCAATCCCTCCCAGCATCAGAGTCTTTTCCAATGAGTCAACTCTTCGCATGAGGTGGCCA
>SJYT01080137.1:0-64329 GCA_006410635.1 Cephalophus harveyi | reverse complement strand
ATGATCTTCGTTCTCTGAATGTTGAGCTTTAAGCCAACTTTTTCGCTCTCCTCTTTCACTTTCATCAAGAGGCTTTTCAGCTCCTCTTCATTTTCTGCCATAAGGGTGGTGTCATCTGCATATCTGAGGTTATTGATATTAGTAACATCATTATTATTTTCATCATCGTCCTAAAGATAATTTATTATTAAAACTTAAAAAGCTTAAGTCCTTGTGAAAAGTACAGGGTTTTAAAGTGTTAAGACAGGCATTCAACTACAGTTTTAACACAAAGACACCGCTCTTTTGACCTTTATAATTCACTGCTTTTCAGCTTAAAATAATATCGCTCAGTGTTTATTTCAATCAATAACTTAACATTTACTCAGTGAGCTAAAAATCTAAGAACAATATCTTAAGGGAAAGAATTAGAAAGTAAATATACTTACTAGACACACTGTAAACAAATGGCAATGATTAAATTTGGGAGGTGGAAAATCTATACATGAACAGCTATTGCTGTGTCCTTTCAGCAGTGGCAGATTTGAGAAACAGAAATCCAACAGGGAGAAAATGAGGGATGTGGGTGGAATCCTGCTGCAATAAAGAGATTACCATATGTAAAATTCTTTAGAATCCTTTGGCTATTTTATTGCTAGTTCCCCATTTTGTAAAGCTATCAAATCTATGCTGGATTCAGCTTCAGCAAAGACTTCTTTCCAATTTGACTTTTATTCTCCTACTGGGTATTGTTTTAATATATTTATAATCTAGGAAATTCTCCCTTTCTTTCCCTGAAAGAGAATGGAAGCTGGTATAAGCATCCAAAAGAAACATGAGTCATTCGTCCTGAGAAGACACTGCTTTCTCCATGTCTAGTAACCTGATCAACACTGTCTTTTGTCTGGAGACCTGAGATGTATATTACAAAATGCTTCTGGATCAAATTATCACTGGAATTAAGATGGAAAGATTTAAACATGTTCAAAAAGCATGCACAGTGGAAACAGCCATAGAAGAAAAAAGGAAGGGGAGGAAGGGTTAGAATTGATGCTTGAATGTTATGTCAGGCTGTTCTAGTCATCAGAATCACAGTAGATCACATCAGCTCTTACTAACTAGAACACAGATGTTACAGAATATTTTGAATATACTTCTACATTGGCTCCAATATCTCTCCCATCTTTCATCTTATTTCAACTTCCCGTCCCTTCATTTTTAACAAAAATGCAAAACATATGGTGCAGAAAATGGTCAAGTGCCTTTGTACTTCAACATTTTCCAAAGAAAACAAGCAAATTGGATTTTTACGTATGCCTGTTGAAATAGATTAGGCTATATTTTGGAAATATAAAGCCTCTGAATTTTTGTTGCTTAATACAATCAAAATGTATTTCCGCTTAATTTATGTTCCCAAAATAAGTGGCAGTAAGTTCTACTGTCTATACAGTTAATCTTTGAATAACTTAGAGGTTAGAGGCACTATCCCCTTTGTAGTTAAGAATTTAAGTATATTTTATAGTCAGCCCTCCATATCTGCTTTTCCTTAAATCCCAGGTCCCAACCCCATAGATTCAACCAACCACAGGTTGTGTAGTATTGTAATATTTACCACTGGGGAAAAAAAAATTAGGTATCAGTGGACTCGTACAGTTCAAACCCATGTTGCTCAAGGGTCAACTTTACCATGAACAGATCCAGGTAACAAGAGACTGCATCTCAGGAAAGGAAAGTTTAAAACCACATATCCATGCATGCATTCTTAAAGTCCCTATCCAACAGTGACACGAATCACTTTTGTTCTATTACACTGGGAACAGGAAAGTTCAATTCTACTATCGGCCCAGAAGGTGAACCAGAAATTTTTTGTGAAAACCAAAAATGATTACTGTTTAAAGTTGTGAACAATCTTAATTTAAAAGACCCTTTAAAAAAGATCACCTTTTTGAATGTTTATGGAAGATTCAAAAAACAGATGGGTCAATATTTATTCCTGGAAATTAAAGAAAACATCTAGTTAGAAAGGCCTAACAGTGGTAGTGCTAGAGATATATCATGAGTACATCTCCATAATTTTATCAAATATTTCCTTAAGAAAAACAAAATAAGTGGCTCTCTTGATACATCAGTAATATGTACATTTTCCCCACTAATTAGAGTAAATTTCTTGAAAGAGGATCTTCATTCAGATTATCTAAGAAAATAAAAATTTAAAAAAAGTAATTAATGTGTTTCCTTAACTCCTTTCACCCTTTTTATTCTTAGGGCAATCAACTCGCAGCTGTTATTTATCATCTAAAGGTTTTATGAGAAATATATGAATATTCACTCCATATATGATTATCAACTTGCATTCAAAAACTCAAACTGTTTATGAATGCCTGAATGTTTTCTTCATCATGGACTTAAGCTGATATCACTGGGTATACTTTTTATGTGAAACAATTTGGAAAATTCAGCCCTAGATAAAAGATACACATTTTTCATAAATCTTTTTATATGACATATCAAATATGCAAAATACAGAGTAAGTTGAAACACAGCCATAATTTGAAGGGATTGAATTATGTGAATTTAAGTATGACTATCAAAGACTTACATGATTTTATTGTTCAACTTTTCCTTCCTCCTTACCCACTGTTTATAAAAGAAATAGATTATTAGAAAAAACTTATTAGCTTCACTGTACAGTATTTCAACTCAATTCTTATCAACAACTATTGTTAAACCAATACATATTACAAGGCACCTCACCAGGCATTTAGAAAATATAAGGTCAAAAATTTATGTAATTAATTTCTGCCCTTGGGTGTGTTTTACTTTGCTTTCCCCTGCATGTTGCTATGGTCACTCTTTGGAGATGTTAGTCTTCTTTTTTATGGCAATTGATTGCTGCATAGAGTAGGAATGACTAGTAGAACACAAGATGGACCTTTGTTCTATGAGACTGGTTCCAACAGAAAAGCTTGTTGTGATTCTCTAGGATGTTGAAGGGAGTAAATCATCTTCTTTTTGGACCTCAAAGTCATAATGCTATGAGAGAGGGACTAGAAAGTGCAGTGATAGCAATCTCTCTAGGGCAGAAAGAAGAGAAAAAAGATTGTGAGCTTGTTTTAACAACCAGTGATGGAGGTAATAAGTACAGATGGGATTTGGGAATTGACCTTAATTCTGAAAAGCCTCTAGAACCACTGAAATTGTATATAGTTCATTTTTTTTTAAATTTCTTTGGAATTTTGTTCTATAACCCATAGTCTTGACCTGTCACATAAAAGCATGTTTAAAGGAAGAAAAACAAAAATAAAAAGATTATGTCAGCAATTTTATGCTCAGTTTTCTGGAATATAAGTTAAAAAATGTGCAAAAAGCTTTCAGTTTATGTAAGCAAGTAGCATTTTAACCAATATAAGAGAAGAGGTTGCTGTGTTTGATTAGATAGAGGAAGGATCTCTACTGGATTATTTTTCCTTTGATATCATTTGTTATTAATTAGTTTTTTAAAGTGTTTTTGCTTTCTTTAAACTTAAATTTGTAACTATAGAACAAGATAATATCACAAAAAATAAAAAAGCAATTTTTTTAAATTAAAAATTCCAACTAATTGAATGTGTATCTCCTCCTCACCACTTGAAATGTTGTAGAAGGAAAGATAAGATTTGAAATGCAGGGTACTTCTATATCAAATTTTAAAAGTTGCATAAAACATCAAAACTACTGAGTATTCAAAACATGCTGTAATAACGGTATATACATATCACTACAAGAGGTAAAGATACTGACCAACAGAAGTTCTGACAGAGGGCAAATGAATACTAGAAGAATGAAAAGATAAATATAAACCATGTCTTTATGGCAAGTTACAGAAATGAGACCTTTAGCTGCTATGAATATATTTTCTTAGCTTGATAATTTTAGTTTATATATTTACTGTCTTCTTCTTTGTCATCTTCATCTTCTTCCTGCTCCCTCTGCCTCTTCCCTTTTTTTCTTATTAATATAAAGATTGCCATTGTAATTTAATATTATAATTTAGTCCTTAGGTTATTAAAAGTAGAACTGTTACTCTTTTAGAGATCAATTAACATCATTTGAACATGTCACTGTTAATGTGGTAGTGAAGTGTGGGGAGGAAGAGTTTTCTATAATTCTCTGATTAAGTCACAGTCTCTTGAGAGGAGTGTTTTAAGGAATTTAGCCTTCACAACTGTTTCTGTGGCTTCTCTCATAGCTCAGTTGATAAAGAATGTGCCTGCAATGCAGGGGACCTGGGTTTGATCTCCTTCAGGAAGATCCCCTGGAGCAGGAAATGGCAACCCACTCCAGTATGCTTGCCTGGAGAATCCCATGGACAGAGGAGCATTACGGGTTATAGTACCTGGGGTCACAAAGAGCCAGCCATGACTTAGCAACTAAACCACCACCATAGGAGTCTAGCTTTGCTACCCTCTTCCCATCACTCCTCTGTTAGCTGCAATATTCCTAACCCATTTACTTTAATCTCTCTCCATTGCTGATTATGGTTTTTTTCCTCTTAGTTGAGTCAGGAAGACTGTAGCAGGCTAGAGAGGACTGGAGTTTCTTTACTCTAAGTAGGGTGGGTTTCTAGTATTGCCCACTGGTGACATCTTTCCCCTGAAAAGTAGGCCTTTACTAGAGAGGAAAACCGAGAGGTTTTCACACTGGCTCCTCCCCTTCCCACTGCCAGGGCCACAAGAATGATCATCCTTGAATCCTGGCTGTGAGAATCTAGTGGTATCCCTGAGGATAAACTAATGAAAGTGTGTGGCCCAGCTGTGATTGTTGCCCCAGGATTGGCACAATTACACACTGATCTATACCCAGTTTCCAAAAATTCATCAAACTCACTAATTAAGTGCATGTCCACTGTTCTGCTCAGCTTGTGGTGCCCAGCAGATTCTGTCCCATATGAGCAAATCTTGGATCTTAGAGCTCTCTCAATGTGTCTCTCTCTCCAGGTTTCATGGTTGCTCTTTGTTCTATGACTCTAGCTCTCTGATAGGTCCAAGAATAGTTATTATTTTATTACTGACTAGCTTTTTCTTGTTATAAGGACAGGACTGGCAATGTCCAAACTTTATATATCAGAGCTGAAGTGACTCCCTTCATCTTTTAAAAGAGAAATAAAAATATCACTTGTAAAAGATTAAGTATTAAACTTGAAAATGAAAATAATTATTTGGTTTTATAAATTATTAAATATTATGAAAGAGTTTGATACTCTTATGCTGCCAAGTCGCTTCAGTCATGTCCAACTCTGTGTGACCCCATAGACGGCAGCCCACCAGGCTCCTCTGTCCCTGGGATTCTCCAGGCAAGAACACTGGAGTGGGTTGCCATTTCCTTCTCCAATGCATGAAAGTGAAAAGTGAAAGTGAAGTCGCTCAGTCGTGTCCGACTCTTAGCAACCCCATGGACTGCAGCCCACCAGGCTCCTCCATCCATGGGATTTCCCAGGCAAGAGTACTGGAGTGGGTTGCCATTGCCTTCTCTTGATACTGTTATAGACAATATATTTTAGCTATTGTTAACCTTCCTTTTTATCCTTCATACTCAAAGTGAATGAATAAGTACCTCTGTTTTTGGTTCTTCCTTATGTGAGATGACTGCTTTCCTTAAACTATTTAGCCAATATCTTTTTCGTACAGACTATAACCTTGCCTTTAAATATCCATCAGAAATTGTGAACATTCTTTGTTTACTTTTTTAATTTCTGTGTTGAAACTACTGGAAACAACACTTTGGAATCATAAAAATCAATAAACCTTTTGATCTAACACTTTCTGATGTCACGTCCCCATGTGGAATTTTGGATGCCATTTGGATTCTTCCGGCTGCTGGCACTTCTTTTATACACATACTTTTTGTTTCTGTTACATGAGATGATGATTGATTCAGATCAACTTGTCAGTATTCCTTTTTATTTGGTCAGCAGGACACCTGCTCTCTTCTTAGAACACTGGAAATATTTCTCAACTTTATAGAAATATTGTGCTTTATGCTGCTTGTTGTAAATTTGAACATGGCATTGTAGCAAGAAAACCAATAAGAGTTAATTAGTGCTGATTAGCATGGTAAAGTAGACCGGTCATAGACCCCAGATTCAGGAAACTGGCTGTGTATCTGGACAAAGAGTGCACCTCTGGAACTCTAGTCCAAACTATCAATAGTAGTGTTCATTTTGGAAGTTTTCTATGATTATTTTAAAATATCTGTTGAAAACCAACTCTGCCAGATACAGCTCTAAATACAGTATTCTGTGATAAAGAACAAAGGTCTTGATTTGTGTTTCTCTGATAATGAGTGATGTGGAGCATCTTTTCATGTGTTTGTTAGTTATCTGTATGTCTTCTTTGGAGAAATGTCTATTTAGTTCTTTGCCCCATCTTTTGATTGTGTCATTTATTTTTCTGGAATTGAGCTGCAGGAGTTGCTTGTATATTTTTGAGATTAGTTCTTTTTCAGTTGCTTCATTTGCTATTATTTTCTCCCATTCCGAAGGCTGTCTTATCACCTTGCTTTTAGTTTGCTTTGCTGTGCAGAAGCTTTTAATTTTAGTTAGATCCCATTTGTTTATTTTTATTTTTATTTCCAGTATTCTGGGAGGTGGGTCATAGAGGATCCTGCTGTGATTTATGTCAGAGAGTGTTTTGCCTATGTTCTCCTCTAGGAGTTTTATAGTTTCTGGTTTTACATTCAGATCTTTAATCCATTTTGAGCTTATTTTTGTGTATGGTGTTAGAAAGTGTTCTAGTTTCATTCTTTTACAAGTGGTTGACCAGTTTTCCCAGCACTACTTGGTAAAGAGATTGTCTTTACTCCATTGTATATTCTTGCCTCTTTTGTCAAAGATAAGGTGTCCGTAGGTGTGTGGATTTATCTCTGGGCTTTCTATTTTGTTCCATTGATCTATATTTCTGTCTTTATGCCAGTACCATACTGTCTTGATGACTGTGGCTTTGTAGTATAACCTGAAGTCAAGCAAGTTGATTCCTCCAGTTCCATTCTTTTTTCTCAAGATTGCTTTGGCTATTCGCAGTTTTTTGTATTTCCATACAAATTGTGAAATTCTTTGTTCTAGCTCTGTGAAAAATACCACTGGTAGCTTGATAGGCATNGCCAAAGCCTTTGACTGTGTGGATCACAATAACCTGTGGAAAATTCTGAAAGAGATGGGAATACCAGACCACCTGACCTGCCTCTTGAGAAATCTGTATGCAGGTCAGGAAGCAACAGTTAGAACTGGATATGGAACAACAGACTGGTTCCAAATAGGAAAAGGAGTATGTCAAGGCTGTATAATGTCACCCTGCTTATTTAACTTCTATGCAGAGTACATCATGAGAAACGCTGGACTGGAAGAAATACAACCTGGAATCAAGATTGCTGGGAGAAATATCAGTCACCTCAGATATGCAGATGACACCACCCTTATGGCAGAAAGTGAAGAGGAGCTAAAAAGCCTCTTGATGAAAGTGAAAGAGGAGAGCGAAAAAGTTGGCTTAAAGCTCAACATTCAGAAAACGAAGATCATGGCATCTGGTCCCATCACTTCATGGGAAATAGATGAGGAAACAGTGGAAACAGTGTCAGACTTTATTTTTGGGGGCTCCAAAATCACTGCTGATGGTGACTGCAGCCATGAAATTAGAAGACACTTACTCCTTGGAAGAAAAGTTATGTCCAACCTAGATAGCATTTTCAAAAGCAGAGACATTACTTTGCTGACTAAGGTCCATCTAGTCAAGGCTATGGTTTTTCCTGTGGTCATGTATGGATGTGAGAGTTGGACTGTGAAGAAGGCTGAGCACCGAAGAATTGATGCTTTTGAAGTGTGGTGTTGGAGAAGACTCTTGAGAGTCCCTTGGACTACAAGGAGATCCAACCAGTCCATTCTGAAGGAGATCAGCCTTGGGATTTCTTTGGAAGGAATGATGCTAAAGCTGAAACTCCAGTATTTTGGCCACCTCATGCGAAGAGTTGACTCATTGGAAAAGACTTTGATGCTGGGAGTGATTGGGGGCAGGAGGAGAAGGGGACGACCGAGGATGAGATGGCTGGATGGCATCACGAACTCGATGAACAGGGAGGCCTGGCATGCTGCGATTCATGGGGTCGCAAAGAGTCGGACACGACTGAGCGACTGAACTGAACTGAACTGAAATGCACACAGCACTTTCCCTAGCCTGTTCATTCTTTCCCTAGGTTAAGAGAAGAAGGAGTAAAGAATCTAGTGCTTAAAGGACTGGCACTCTCTGCCCGCAGAGTCTCCCTCAGCAATCCCGCAGGCAGACAAGGCAGGCAGGAATCATTGGAAGAAAGACCGCAAGGAGTGCTCCAGCCTGCGCACAGCGGTCAATGACACCGAGCTTGACCTCCTGCCTTAGTGACTCACTGCGGGGCTCTCCTCTTTTTCCCTTTGAAAACTGTCATGACTGAGCAGACGCTTCAGAGCTGGTTTTGGTGACATGAGCCTCCCTCCTTCCCAGATTGCCAGCCCTCCGATTAAAGCAAACTTTCCTTTCTACCAACACTTGTCTCTTGAGTATTGGTTTCTGGGCAGTCAGGAGCTGAACTTGAGTTCCCTAACAGTTTTACAAATATAAACTTTTTGTTTTGCAGTGTAATGACTTCCCTAAAGACCTCAAATGTTTACAGATTTGTTGCAATAAGAAAAAAAGCACTACCTTGATAGGGTCAAGAGGGAAAATAAGAGAAAATGTTTATAAAAGGTAATACTTCTTTCACTTTGAAGTCCCAAACCACTACCCCCCAAATCCCCTTTTGTCTGTAGTAGAAGATTGTTTTTAAGGTGATGTTTTATTTTGGAAAGTTACTCAATTTTCCTAGGTCTCTCCCATGTATACATGATACTTAAACTTTGTTTGATTTTCTTTAATTAATTTGTCTCCCCCATGCACTGTAGCCCACCAGGCTCCTCCGTCCATGGGATTCTCCAGGCAAGAATACTGGAGTGGGTTGCCATTTCCTTCTCCAGGAATTAATTTGTCTCACATCAGTTTAATTCTTTGGCTTTCCTTGTGGCTCAGAAGGTAAAGAATCTGCCAATGCAAGAGAACCAGGTTCAGTCTTTGGGCCAAGAAGATCCTCTGGAGAAGGGAATGGCAATCCAGTGCAGTATTCTTGCCTGGAGAGTTCCATGGGCAGAGGAGCCTAGACTAGCCGGAAGAACCTAGGAAGGTAGAGGAAAACTTCTTCCTCCTTGACATTTTATTTTCTCGTTTGGTAAGCAACTCCAAAAGCTCGGTTCAGTCTCCTGATCTGATTCGGATCAATGCGTTAGCTGCCTCCCTTGCAAACTCAGGCTTCCCTGGTGGCGCAGATGGTAAAGAATCTGCCTGCAATGCAGACCAGCATCCGATCCCTGAGGCCCGAAGATACTCTGGAGAAAGGAACGGCTACCCACTCCAGTACTCTTGTCTGGAGAATTCCATGGACAGAGGAGCTTGGCAGACTGCACTTCATAGGGTCACAAAGAGTCAGACACGACAGAAGTGACTTAGTATTTGAAATGCATTTCCCCATCCAATTTCCCCTGAAGGCTACAACCAAGAGAAAAGTGACGAGAAATTGCCCAAATCTGGTGCCAAAGTTTAGAAATATCTGCAAACATTCAACACAAACGCACACATTTAGTACACACTTTCTTCTGTCTTAAATGACCCCCCTCCAGGATCTCCTTCTCGATGCCTGCAGTGGGCTGAAAAAGATCGCCTGCCTCGCACCTCGTGCAAGTGAAGGTGGAGCCGAGCAGCACAGGGCTGGGATCACAGCGGCCGCTGGGGGAGTCACGGATGAGGGAGGTGGCTCCCGGAAGAGAAGAAAGGCACTGCACTCTTTTTTGCTTCTTCGGCGTGGAAAGGAGTTGCTAAAGCTCATCCCGTTACATGTCCATCTGTCCCAAGTCTCACTAAGGACAGAGATTTAAGGCTGGCTCTCCCTTTCCACATCCACCATTGGGAGTTATATCTGCCTTTCCTACAATCCCCAGTCCCTGGAAAGGACGCTTATTTGAATCTGGGTAGGGAAGAGGGTGATCAAGGCTGGAATTTGGCCAAGTGTCTTCTGGTAGCTGTGTCCTGGGATTCAGTCCTCATCTAGGAACATGCCAGGTAATAGTTTTCCACTTGTGCCGAATCTGGTACCCAGTGAAGCAATCGGCTTGTCTTCTACCTCTGGCAACATTTATTCCATGCTTTAAAATCTGGATAAGCTTGACTTTGGCTCATTACTAATAGTCGTGGTTTGTATTTTGATTAATGCTTAAGCTCAATCAAATTCCTTTGGAAAAAGCTGAAGCTTAAATAAACAATGGGGCATTCTCAGACTTCAAAGAAGTATTACCTTAAGGGGCCTAGCCAGGCTGTGGAATGCCAGGCTTCTTTCTGTCTGGTCCTAATTAGCTTTGGGCCTGGCAAATCTGTGCAATCCCGAGGCACTCTGCTTCAGCCTCTGGCACGCTTTCTCAGCTACCCTCGGATCCGGACTGACCACATCCTTGGATCGTCATCTGAAGAAAACATTTCCTTCTGTTCCTGTCAGGTTCTGCCTGGGGAATATCAGCCCTCCTCCCCACTCCTCCCTCTCCCTATCTTTTCTTTGAGATTTGACAAAAATCAGTTAGGCAACTAAGTCTTTTTCGTCCCGAGGGTCCAGCCTTGAAGTTAATGATTTTGAACTTTAAGGGAAATAAAAGAGAAACAGCACCTTCAAAACGCTGGGGAATAGGAGCTCTGGCTTCATCTCCATTGGGAGCTCCTCCGCGGCTGTTGAATTAGAATAAGCGTTTCCCAATTCACATGAGAAGCCTGTACAGTAACTCTCCAATGCCCTCCCCTGGGCAGCACAAGCCATGCAGCCCTGAAGCTGAGCTCTGCACGCTGGAAGAAGGCAGCCACGCTGAGGATAGAAAAGGGAGAGCTGGAGAAGGCTGCTCACTCTCCGTGGTCCTCGCCAGGTCTTCAGTCGTGCTCTTCCAGGATGCCAACCATCCCCAGCCTTGGCTGTGCCTCGCTGAGGCCGTGGAGCCTGAGGATTAGAGGCTCAGTCCAGTTCAGCTGCTCAGTCATGTCCGACTCTTTGTGACGCCACGGACGGCAGCACACCAGGCTTCCCTGTCCATCAGCAACTCCTGGAGATTGGAGCCTAGCAGACTACAGCCCATGGACCAAACCCAGCACAGTACTTATTTTTATAAATGAAGCTTTATTGGGACATAGCTACACTCATTTTTTTATACTCTGTCTGTGACTGGTTTCATAGACACTGGAAAAGACCCTGATGCTGGGAAAGGTTGAGGGCAGGAGGAGAAGGGGATGACAGAGGATGAGATGGTTGGATGGCATCACCGATTCCATGGACATGAGTTTGGGTAGACTCCAGGAGTTGGTGAGGAACAGGGAGGCCTGACGTGTTGCAGTCCACAGGGTCACAAAGAATCGGACACAACTGAGCAACTGAACTGAACTGATGACTGTTTTCAAGCGATGGTGGCAGAGTTGAGTAGTTGAAAACTAGGACTGTGTGGTCCGCCAAGCCACAACTCGTTGCTAACTGGATCTTTATAGGAAGTTTGCTGATAGAGGAAAGACTAAAGAAAGCCAGAGACAAAGCTGGTTTCAAAGTGCAATATAATTTCAGCTCTCCTTCATCTGGCCAGCCCCCCTTTTTTTCCCCGTAGTTTCAGACATGGAACAAAATACCCTCAAGAATTATTCTCAGAAATCAATAAGGACCCAATTGATAATATTCCCAACAAAACATGCATTTTTAAAGAAAAGTTCTCCATGGAAATTATTTTGCAACATGTATAAGGAAGGCTAAGATACAACATATTTTCCATCATTGTTAAACCCATCTTCTTTTGTTCTAAGCAGATTTTCAGACCAAACTTACACCTCCAGCTACTGCAAAGGACATCTGAAAGCAACCTTTATGAAACTGCACACAATGATAGAGGGTTCTTCTAAACCCTTGCAGAGAACGCGTAGCTATAGAGAGGGCTTAGAAAGTAGATAAGAATAAAATACAGGGATACAGATGCCTATATAAGACGCATGTTCATCAGAGAGAATTAAAACCCTGTTGGGTTGCTTGTCCTTACTGCCTGCTTGTAAAGCATATTCAATTATTCATTTTGTTCACATGACTGACCACTTAAAAACAATGTAGTCAGTGCTTCAGCAATAATTTCATTTCTAAGTGTTCCGCCTGGTTATATTTTGTGTGTGCACACAATTAATTAATGACTATGGAGAAGTCCATAAATTTCAGCATTCAGTAGCAGTGGTGCTTGAATCTATTACCCATGAAAACCAGAGCCTTACAGTCACTGAGTAGGCACAAAAGAGAGAAGTATTGATCTTATTTGGGAGTTTTAATTTCTTCTCACTGAATCTGAATGAGCAGATTGAACACCCTCCACAGAGCAGAGAAGTATGAGATGCACATGGCTGTTTCCTACTGGGTGAGCTCAGCCCACCAGCTGATGTTGTTTCAGAGGCTTCTTGGGTGTCACTGATGGAAGATCAGAGATAAACCATCTGAAGCCCTAAAAAAATGCAGCCATGTCCTCTCTGAGTATTAGCGCCTTATTACACTGGGACAAGAGTATTAAGAAGGCCCTATGTTCGAAATCTAAGACCTCAATCAAATTCCTGATGTGGTAGCATTTTGTTGATTCAATTTCCCAGAGTATCACAAAGCTGGCATTAATAAGACAGCAGAAAAACTTCCAGTGACCGGTGTGGCCCTAGACGTGGTCGATGTAAACCGCAAGCCCACTGGAGGAGGAGGCATCTGATGGACCTCTGTGCCATCTCTTCAGTGAAAACCTGAAATGAAATGTTAGTCGCTCAGGCGTGTCCAGGTCATTGCAACCCCGTGGCCTGTAGCCCATCAGGCTCCTCTGTCCATGGGATTCTCCAGGCAAGAAGACTGGAGTGGGTTGCCATGCCCTTTTCCAGAGGATATTACCAACCCAGGGATCGAACCCAGGCCTCCCGCAGTGCAGGCAGACTCTTTACCATCTGAGCCAGGAGGGAAGTAAAGACGAGCAATCCCAGGTTACAGATCTGTCCAACCACTATCCAAATATATAAACAGGAGGAATATTCCTACTTCTTTGATAAAAACTAAAGCCTATAGCTAGAATTGCAAGGAAAGAGGAGACTAGCAGACTAGAGACCATGAGGTCCCAAGAGTCGGACACGACTAAAGAGATTAAGCACACACGTATGCAAAACCTTTAGCTACTGTAAATTCATAGTGTCAAAAGAAAGAAAGAAAATGTAAGTGGATAGAAAAGAATCTATTGCATTCTGAGAGCTGAGACTTAAAAGGCCTGGAATCATTTTGTTTAATAAATATCACTATGGTGGTGGTGGTTTAATACGTAAGTTGTGTCCAACTCCTTCAACCCCATCAACTGAAGGCCAGCAGGCTCCTCTGTCCATGGGATCTTCCAGGCAAGAGTACTGGAGCGGGGTGCCATTTCCTTCTCCAGGGCATCTTCCCGACTCAGGAATCCCGCATTGAACCCGGGTCTCCTGCATTGCAGGCAGACTCCTTACCAGCTGAGCTACCAGGGAAGGCTCCTAGTAAACATCACTGTAGTGTGTATCATATCCTGATAAGCATAGTATTTTATAAAAATAAAAATGTTTAACCCTCCTAACAATGATCAGACATGGGTATTATTATTACCAGCCCTATATTACAAATTAGGCAAGTGAAAATGAAGTCACTTAGTCATGTCCAACTCTTTGTGACCCCATGAACTGGAGCCTACCAGGATCCTCTGTCCATGGGATTTTCCAGGCAAGAGTGCTGGAGTGGGTTGCCATTTCCTTCTCCAGGGGATCCTCCCACCCCAGGGGTTGAACCTGGGTCTCCTGCGTTGTAGGCAGACGCTTCACCATCTGAGCCCCTAGGGAAGCCAGATGAGGAAAGCAAGGCTTACAGTGTTCAGTCACAGAGCTAGAAGGCGCCCAGCCCCGCATGCAGGCCCCTTACCCTCAGCTGAGCCAGCACTTGTCCTTCAGGCCGCCGCCCGTGGAGCAGAGTCCAGCGCACCTTTCCACATCAGAGGCCTCAGAGGCAAGGGCACAGTGGGCGAATGCTGCTCTAGTTGTGACTTTTTAAACCAAGTGCCCAGGTAGCCCTAGGAAAGTGGTTCGTTACCTGGAAAGAACCACAGTCATTTGGAGAGCTACTTTGGTTTGGTTTATTTTCAAAACTGATTTCAAGACACCGCCCCGATGTCTCCAGGTGTTGTTTCCTGAAAATCTGCATTTTCCAAAGCCGCCCAGGGGATTCTGAGGCGTCCAGAGGAGTGCTGAGTAACCACCGAAGCTGGGCCGCCCCAGCGTGGCTGCGTAGCTTACTCTCACCTTCAGATGAGCCTAGGATCGGGTTCTGCTGCTCTCTTCCAATCACAGCCTCGGTTACTCAGCTGTAAAACGGGGGTCTCCTGGCTGTATAGAATCTGGAGTGCTCCATCTCTAAGGTGAGGGGGCTTAATAACCTAGCTAACACCTTTCCTAGAAGAAGCAGAGAGGTTGGGTTTAGCCCTGCATGTGGATTTGAGGAACAGGATGAGAGTGAAGAGACAAGACACAGAGGGGAGACGGTGTTAATGGCTCATCCTGCCACCCCCAAGCCTTTAAAAATAAATTCTCACCCTTTCGCCTAAGACGAAGTACAGTGTGGAGGCTTCCCAGGTGGCACAGTGGTAAAGAACCCGCCTACCAGTGAAGGCGATGCAGGAGACCCAGGTTCGATCCCTGGGTTGGGAAGCTCTCCTGGAGGAGGAAATGGTAACCCACTCCAGTATTCTTGCCTGAAAAATCCCATGGATGGAGGAGCCTGGAAGGCCAGAGTCCACAGGGTCTCCAAGAGTCTGATACGGACTGAGCCACTGAGCGCGCACACACCTGCCACTCTCGAATCTTTTAAAAATAAATTACAATGGTCACCGGCGCCACCCACGCTCACAGACAGGAAGAAGCTGTGTGGGAGCCCCCTTTTGTCAACCAGAGTTCTTTGAGACAAAACTTTCCAAAAGGCATAAAATGTATGCTTGAGCAGGGGTAGATTTATTACAAATAAAATTACCACTGGCACAAGCATGGCAGGGATCAACGCAAAGGCAGGATTATATAGTGGAGAGAAAGACGGCTTCGGAGCTTGCTGGTCAGGAAAGTCTGCTGGCATCTGTTAGCTTTACTTTTCACCATATGCAAAATGAAAATAATGCTGGCAGGTTGCAAGCGGCCTCAAAAATAGGAAGGGGTAAATGTGCATCTTTCCCTATTTTGTTTCAGAAACAAAATCCATTCCTTTCCTACTATGATGATCACAGTCTTTCATCCTCTTCCTTCTTTGGGGGTCACCTTCCCTGTGTCCCATTCCTGCCTGGACCGGAATGGCCATCCTTCATCTGTTCACTTAAGAAATATCCTTTAGCCCAAGTAGTTGTCTAAGTTTGCAAATTAATATATCTGCAACATATCTGATGTGCTGAGAAAGCTTTTATCAACAAATAAATCATGTTTGATTTCATCCATTGCTTCTGGGAATTCTTCTGATCTCCAAGTAGAGCATTTACCTATGTGTGTTGTTTGAGTTGTTATTTGGTGCTTTTGCTTTTGTTTGGTTTTCTTTTTTTTTTAATTAACATGTATGTTCAGTCACTTGGTCATATGACCCCTTGGAGACTGCAGCCCAAGAGGCTCCTCTGTGCAGGGGATATTCCCGGCAAGAATACTGGAGCATGTTGCCATTTCCTCCTCCAGGGGATCTTCCCAGCCCAAGGATAGAATCCATGTCTCTTATGAGTCTTGCACTGTAGACTGGTTCTTTACCACTGACACCACCTGGGAAGCCCACTGAGACACGTGTATACATCGAATACCAATTTTATTACATCATGGAATGTCAGGATATTACTTTATTTTTATTTTGATGTCTGATCCTGCAGATTTAGTTACACACTCACAAACACACACATATCTCAACCTGCTTTAACTTGGAGAGTCTCATTACTCAGTAGTCCAGAGTATCACCAAAAGATTATCTTCCAATTTGTTCTTTAAATTTGCATAGCTCATAAAGGTTTATAAAACAATTGACTCCCTCTGTGACAATGAAACATTAATAGCTTGGAATAGAGAGGATTTTAAAGAATAGTGTCAGGTTGTTATTGTCGCAGACCTGGATGGAGGTAATGTTTCTAAAAGAAGAGACAGCAGGAAGAGGAAGTGAGAGGTGATGGAGCATCTCCCTTCATGACTCTTACTGTGACGGGCACAGAGGGAAGCCATCAGGAATGGGTGCAAGAGCAGGTCTGCCTGAGAAGTAGACTCTGAATCCAATGCCAGCTGTGACCAGTGCTCTGGAATTTGTACAGAGTAAAGAAATTCACAAAAGGTGCTATATTAAAATGTAAGTAAATGTGTGTTTTAACTAGAGGCTGAGCAGTGCCTTTCAAAGAGACAATAAAATATTTTTTTTATTGAAAACAATATAAGTTTTACTCTTCTGATTAAATTGTGCTTGAAATACATGGTCTGCATTTTAGGGCAATATTTATTTCTGTTAGACATTTATGTTGCATTTTTATTAACCTGTACTATCTTTTTGTAGGAATTTTCAGTTGCTTTATTTAAAATAATTAGGACTTGGTATCATGAACACTGCTAGAACATTTGAAATACCAGTGAATACACTTTTGCTTTTGCTTTCTCTACAAATAGGAAAACAATTACATTCTAGGATTATATTAATAGCTGGTTTGATTTCAGTAAAATAAAATGTACTATTGCAGCATGGATTAAAGCACACATCTTTTTGTACATTTTGCTAACTTCGTCCTCAGCACTGTGGGAGGATGCAGAAGGAAGAAGATAAACTTAAGGAGATCAACAAGCATAGAGTTTACCGGAAGGGATGTGGCCAAGCCAGAAAGTAAGCTGGCTAGAATGGATTGAATACGCATCTAGGGTGGCCCTGTGTGAACTGTGTGGTAGCAAATGAAAGGCCCATGGGTATTCAGAACTGAGAGCTACAGCCCAACGTTTCCAAAACAGCCTACATTATGAAAATCATTCAACTGAGGCTAGGCTTAAATGTGGCAAAACTACTGAGCATTTTATACACTGCGGCAGGACGCACTTTTAACAGGGAAAACAGCAAGGATGTGAGGAATCAGAGGCCCGTGTGAGGCCATTTGAGACCCATCTCTGTCTCTTCCCTACTGCATGTCCTTGATAATTTTTTTTTTTTTTTTTCTGAAAAATCTGTCTCCTCTGAAAAACTGGCATGTTACTACTACTAATTAAAACTTATTGAAAAATCAATGTATTTCACATTCTTTTTATAGTTGAAAAAAAAAAAAAAAGAAAAACCCTCTCTGTAGATAGCAATGTAATCATCAACCTCATGAAGACATTG
Organism: Cephalophus harveyi; assembly: GCA_006410635.1. Classification (NCBI taxonomy): domain Eukaryota; kingdom Metazoa; phylum Chordata; class Mammalia; order Artiodactyla; family Bovidae; genus Cephalophus; species Cephalophus harveyi. Next base: position 46,860 of record SJYT01080137.1, on the reverse strand, counting down.
GAAGGATTCATATGGAAATGGGATAAAATACACAGAAGTCCTTCATAAATTGTAAAGTACTCTTTCTTCTTTGTTAGCTAGAAACTGATCTCCCTTTCCCTTCTTTTATTGTCAAAATGCTACTTGGGAAAATGTTGCTTTTGAGCTACTTTTACTGGACTTTATTAATTAAGTAAGCAGTTGCTCAAAGGCTAGAAAATTAGGAGATGCAATAATTGCATAATCATGAGCTATATAATGATAGTTGTTTGAAGAAATATGAAAATCGCCTCAGTATTCTCTTAATAAGAATATCTCTCAAAACAGACCTGAAGCACCTGGAAGAATTGCAAGAAGCAAATAACATAGGCTCAGAATGGGCACCTGGTGTCCACACATCTCCCAGAACCAAGCAGTGTGAATGCAGATCCATTTACGAACCAGAGGATGCGTTTGATTCCAATCCTCTCTCCCCTGATACTCTAAATTAGAAATCGAAATAAACGCTGAAGCAATTTTAACAATTCCAGAAATAGTAGCATTTGAGCAGCAAGTTTCTTGTCATTTTCCTATTAATGCCAATTTCTGAAGTAAACCAACCTATGATATTTTTGACAGGTCAATGGCTAGAGTAATAGAGAAATTTCAATATATCAGTTTTCATTTCATATTTAGGGGAAAGAAGGCCTAACGTCATTCCAGCAATTCAAATTTTCTAACAAAACCCAGTGACACATGAAACTTTCATTTAACGGGTCTCCATTCTCAGGGGAAAATACATTTTAATCTTTTAATTCCATTTATTTATAATTGTAGTTTCATGTCCTAAAAAATTCTGTTCAATGAACTTTTATATTTTTTTTCTTCATAGTCTATATAACTAGTTTTCAGTTGCAGACTATGTGATATTATTCAGGTGTTAAGACAACTACTTAATTGTAGAAACTTATGAAGCTCAGGGAAAGGTGGAATGTGCAGGTTTTAATTTTCTACAAGTCTTCTCAGCTAAGTGAGAAAAATCTTGGTAGAGGAAATTAACCAATAGTCTGAGACAAACTCTTTTTCAGATCCCTGGATTAAAGCAAACTAGTGCTTACTCCTATGCCTGAAAGTAAAATAAAAGTTATTACAAGATCCCAGAAATCAGAGTAAGTAAATGAAAAAGATATTTCATAGTAATTAAATGTTAAGTTATACTTTTGGTTTCTAGTGATCTTGGAAAAATATTTTTTGAAAGATAAAGAGGAACAAATAGCAGGATCCAGATGAATGGTCTTTGGAATAACTCATGATTTAGAAGAAAGTGAAAAAAAAATTCCAGATGTATTTTTGAAATTAAAAGCTCAAGCAATTTTGTATAGCATAGAGCTTCATCTGGGCTCAGGAACAAAAGAGACATAAAATCAATTTCCAATTCTTCTACTTAGTAACTTAAGTTTCTTAACCCCACTTAGCTTCAGGTCCCTTATTTGCAAAATGAAGATATTAGCAATAATCATGATAATATCAATCATGTTTGCAGTGTTGGGAACCTTGTGAAATAATGCACATCTAGTGTATATTACAGTGTTTATCCTGAATCGAGGGAAGGCTTAGCAGTAATTTATTGGCTGCATTGTCACTATTCTTTCTGTAACACAACCTCTCTTCGTTTGGGGCAACTTTTCTCATCAGTAACCTTGAGGGTCAGCAACAAAGGATGACTTCACCTCCTGAGTCATCATCCCTATTGAAGTCTGGGGGCCCATGTGTGCTTGTTTGAACCAAATCTAGCCAATCAGCCAATTACTAATTGTCGTTTGAACAATCAGTAAGGAGTCCCTTTCTCCTTCTAGGTCCTGGATGCAAAAGCCATTAGGCCTGAGTTTCCAGAAGCTGCTTTGCTACATCCTGGAGAAAGCCTTCCTACCCAGCCCACCTAGAGCAAAGAAGAGCAAAGGAGACAGTGAGCTCAGAACTCCAGTTCCATTGGAAGACAACTTGGCATGTTTGGAGCCATGAATTCCTTTGTTTGGCTTTAGCTTAGTGCTAGTCACTCCTTGGGCCTTCTTGGTGGGTCAGACAGGAAAGAATTCTCCTGCAAATGTGAGAGATCCAGGTTCAATCCCTGGATCAAGAAGATCCCTTGGCGAAGGGAATGGCAACCCACTCCAATATTCTTGCCTGGGGAATTTCATGGACAGAGCCTGGAAGGCTACAGTCCATGGTATCACAGAGTCAGACACAGCTGAGACACTAACCTTCCCCTTTGGTGCTTAGATGAGGCAAGACTACTGGAGTGGCTTGCCTTTCCCGTCTCCAGGGGATCTTTTGGACCCAGACCCAGATCGAACCCGGGTCTTCTGCAGTGCAGGCAGATTCTTTACTGTCTGAGCCACCAGGGAAGCCTTTGGTTTAAGCTAGCCTCCCTCAGGCCTTTGTCACTAGCAGTCTCTACTCAGTCCTTAACAGTTTTTGCTATTAGACTAATGGCAAGAAATTCATGTCGATAGGGATTTCAGAATGGAAGTAATATTTCAAATCTCTGAGCTACGATTAACGTGTGATAGCAGATTGGTTGAGTCGTCTTGGAAGGACACTTGGATCTGTGATATACTGAAGATCCTACACTGAAAATAGATTTCTTGACCTGCCACAATCCTGAAAGGGTTGATGTAGCTTAAGAAGGAAACTGTACAGATAGAAAGATGCTGGCTTTAGGGTAACTCTATACTGTGTCCTTACTGTGTTCGATAGTGCACTACAGGGGTGAGACCCACCACATTACACCGCATTTTAGTTCTTCAGCTCAGTTTAGTTGCTCAGTCATGGTGATGGACAGGGAATCCTGGCATGCTGCATTCCACTGGCCTAACTGTATTGTTACAGTTTATGTAAAAACCCAGGTTGACATCTAATCCCCTTCCATATTATACAGCTATTTATTTTACCAGGAAGCCAGGATTCCCTGTCTATCACCAACTCCCAGAGCTTACTCCAGCTCATGTCCATCGAGTCGGTGAGGTCATCCAACAATCTCACCCTCTGTCACCCCCTTCTCCTCCTGCCCTCCATCTTTCCCTGCATCAGGGTCTTTTCCAATGAGTCAGTTCTTTGCATCAGGTGGCCAAAGTATTGCAGGTTCAGCTTCAGCATCAGTCCTTCCAATGAATATTCAAGACTCATGTCCTTTAGGATGGATTAGTTGGATCTGCTTGCAGTCCAAGTGACTCTCAAGTTCTTCTCCAACACCACAGTACAAAAGCATCAGTTCTTCAGAGCTCAGCTTTCTTTAGAGTCCAGCTCTCATATCCATACTGACTGCTGGAAAAACCATAGCTTTGACTAGATGGACCTTTGTTGGCAAAGTAATCTCTCTGCTTTTTAATATGCTGGCTAGTTTGGAAACCTAGGTTGTAGGAAACCAGGGTTCGATTCCTGGTTTGGGAAGTTCCTCTGGAGAAGGGAAAGGCAATCCACTCCAGTATTCTTGCCTGGAGAATTCCATGGACAGAGAATCCTGGGGCTACAGTCCATGGGGTCGCAAAGAGTTGGACATGACTGAGCAACTAACATACACACATAGGTTGGTCATAGCTTTCCTTCCAAGGAACAAGCAGCTTTTAATTTCATGGCTGCAGTCACCATCTGCAGTGACTTTGGAGCCCCCCCCCAAAATAAAGTCTCTCCATGTTTCCATTGTTTCCCCATCTATTTGCCATGAAGTGATGGGACTGGATGCCATGATCTTAGTTTTCTGAATGTTGAGTTTTAAGCCAGTTTTTTCACTCTCCTCTTTCTCTTTCATCAAGAGGCTTTCATCAAGAAATCAAAGAGGTTCTTTGCTTTCTGCCATAATGGTGGTGTCATCTGCATATCTGAGGTTATTGATATTTCTCCTGTAAATCTTGATTCCAGGTTGTGCTTCATTCAACCCAGCATTTCACATGATATACTCTGCATATACATTAAATAAGCAGGGTGACAATATACAGCCTTGACGTACTCCTTTTCCTATTTGGAACCAGTCTGCTGTTCCATGTTTGCTTTAACTGTTGCTTCTTGGCCTGCATACAAATTTCTCAGGAGGCAGGTCAGATGGCCTGGTATGCCCATCTCTTGAAGAATTTTCCAGAGTTATTTTGTGACCCATACAGTCAAAGTTCATTCTTTTCTTGCCCCTTTAAGAGCAGTGACAGCACATGCGCTTTTTCTAGTGCACCTTGTGTTTCATTACTTTTTAATTTTATATCATTTTTCAAGAATTATCATTCTTCCCTAAAGGCTCTAAAGTAGGAGATTCTCTACGTATCTGATAAAATTAAGGAACCAATGAAAATTTTACAGAATAAATTTTTTGCTATCCAGACCCATTTAGTTCTCTGAAAAAAAATGCCATTTGTTTCTTGCTTAAAATATGTCACAAGTTCACAGAGGGGCAAACACGTATTTCCAAGTTCCAAACACATTTTTCTCTTTCAAAAAGAAAAAACATGAGAAAGACCCAATCCTCAAATGCCCAAAACACAAATAGAAGAAGATCCTTTGAATGAGGAAACAGAAACATCTTGAATGTTTCTTGAATGGCATCTTGAATCAGCTAGTTGTTGTTACTCAAGGGTTATTTGTACAAAACAAGGCTATTGTGTGTGTGTGTGTTGTGTGTGTGTGTGTGTTAGTCACTCAGTCATGTCCCACTCTTTGTGAGCCCATGGACTGGAGCAGGTAGTCATTTCCTTCTCCAGGGGATCTTCCCTACCCCAGGATCGAACCCAGGTCTCCGGCACTGCAGGTAGATTCTCTACATCTGAGTCACTGGGGAAGCCCAACAAGGCTCAGTTCAGTTCAGTTCAGTCGCTCAGTCGTGTCTGATTCTTTGTGACCCCATTAACCACAGCACACCAGGTCTCCCTAAACCCATGTCCATCGAATCGGTGATGCTATCGAACCATCTCATCCTCTGTCATCCCCTTCTCCTCCTGCCCTCAATCTTTCCCAGCATCAGGGTCTTTTCCGATGAGTCAGTTCTTCGCATCAGGTGACCAAAATAGAATTTCAGCTTCAACATCAGTCCTTCCAATGAACACCCAGGACTGATCTTCTTTAGGATGGACTGGCAGGATCTCCTTGCAGTCCAAGGGACTCTCAAGAGTCTTCTCCAACACCACAGTTCAAAAGCATCAATTCTTTGGTGCTCAGCTCTCTTCACAGTCCAACTCTCACATCCATACATGACCACAGGAAAAACCATAGCCTTGACTAGACGGACATTTGTTGGCAAAGTAATGTCTCTGCTTTTTAATATGTTCTCTAGGTTGGCCCACTCCAGTATCTTTGCTTGGAGAATCCCAGGGACAGAGGAGCTTGGTGGGCTGCTGTCTATGGGGTTGCACAGAGTCGGACACAACTGACGCGACTTAACAACAGCAGCAGCAGCAGCTGGGTTGGTCACAACTTTCCTTCCAAGGAGTAAGCGTCTTTTAATTTCATGGCTGCAGTCACCATCCGCAGTGATGTTGGAGCCTCCAAAAATAAAGTCAACCACTGTCTCCATTGTTTCCCCATCTATTTGCCATGAAGTGATGGGACTGGATGCCATGATCTTAGTTTTCTGAATGCTGAGTTTTAACATTAAATTTAATTTAACTTAATTTAAACATTAAATCCAACAAGGCTACTGGAGTCTAATAAATTTTAAGTGACATTCTTTGGGCTGCTCAGCAGGTCATGTGTGGTTCCTGATGGCCAAGGAAGGGAAACTCTGAGAGGTCGGGGAAGCCCCAAACCCTTGAGAGTTATAAGCGCCAGGGCTGTGAGTAGATCTGACTCCGCTGCCTCTCCCTCCCCACACGGCTTTCCCAGGACGGCCATCCCCAAGGGGATTTCCATGTGTTGTCATTTTGTGGAGTGACTCCACCTACTCCCACCGTCTCAGGGACGTCCTGCTGCTAATTCATGTGTATCCTTCCCAGACTTTCCAAACTTCTTTATGTCTATTTTTCTGGAGGAAGGGAAAAAAAAAAGACTTCCCTGGTGGTCCAGTGGTTAATAATCTGCCTTCCAATGAAAGGAATGTGGGTTCCATCCCTGATCAGGGAACTAAGATCCCACATGTAGCAGCACAACTAAGTTTACCCACTGTAACTACTGAGCCCACACTCTCTAGAGCCTGCACACCACAGCTAGAGAAGTTCACACCACAGTGAAGATCCCGAGAGCCACAACCATGCCCTAACGCAGCAAAATACATAATTAAATATTTTTTAAAAAGACACGGAGTTCATTGCCTCCCACAAGCACACCAAACATAACTATTTACAGAGAAACTATTGATAAGACTTGAAGACTAGCGAAAAATGTGTTCCCACCAGTAAAAATATAAAGCAGGAACCACAGTGAGATCAGTAAAAAGGATGGAGACACGTACAGTCAAGACTCATATTCCTTGGTAACATGCATGCAGTCATGTCTGACTCTTTGCAGCCCCACGGACTGTAGCCTGCCAGGCTCCTCTGTCTGTCCAGGCAAGAATACTCGAGTGGATGCCATTTCCTACTTGGTACATCGCCCACAAACAGGAGGATAATCACAGTTGTCGAGGTTCTGTACAGGGACCGAGTGGTCCAAGCCCCACATCGGGCTCCCCAGCCCAAGGAACTTGTACCTGGAAGATGAGTCCCCAGAACATATGGCTTCGAAGGTCAGTGGGGCTTGTGTACGGGAGCGCTTAGAGGGCCATGCGAAACAGGGACCCTGCACTTAAAGGACAAACACAGAATTTCATGCTTCAAGACCCAACCCACAGCAGAGACAGTCATTTGCAAGAAGCCTGAACCAGACCCACTTGCTGAACTTGGAGAGCCTCCCAGAGAGGCAGGAGGCAACTTGGACTCCCCTGGGGGCATAGCTGCCAGCAGGAACCATTGCTGGGATCTTATTCTGCAATGAGGATGCTGGTGCTGACAAGAAGCCTTCTGGAATCCTCCCTTGAGCCTGCTGGCTATGGGCTAACCCACACACCGGCTCACTGGCACCAGTCCTAGGACCCCCACCTCCAGACCAAGCATCTAGCCACATAGGGCCACACCCACACCCCCCAACGGGCCCAAACCAGCCCCAGCACCCCAGGACCCCAGAGCCACCCATCCCAGGACCCGGCTTTGTATACCAAATGCGTGGCACACCACGGAACTCCCAGGACTCACTTCTAGCTGCGCTGTGACCCAGGCCCCGTATGAGCAGATAAGAACCAGCCCGGGGAACCCTGGGGCTGTATAGCCAGTTACATCAGGGCCAGGGCCCACCCACCCACGGCTGGCACCACCATCACATGGCAGGGTCTGGCAGACAACAAGGCCAGAGTCGGGGGAAGACCTGCCTACCAGTGCACCCCCAGAAGTCAGCCCTGCTGCAGCAGAAAGGTCCACAGAGCCCACACAGGCGACACCCGGAGAGCATACAGCTCCAGAGGCCAGAGGCGAGTGTGTCCAGCCCTTTTGCAACCCTACGGTCTATAGCCTCCAGGCTCCTCTGTCCATGGGATTCCCCAGGCAAGAATACTGGAGTGGGTTGCCATTTCCTTCTCCAGGGGATCTTCCTGACCCAGGGATCGAACCCACATTTCTTCCACTGGCAGGTGGATTTTCTTTACCACTGAGCCACATGATGAAATATATCTAATCCCTATGTTGTTCACCGCAAACTAGCATAGTATTATAGGCAAATTATACTTTAAATAAAAAAAAAAAAGTCCCAAGTTCCCATGTTACTTAATCATGAAAGGAGGTTCTCCTTCTTTAATTACTTTTTAAATTAGGTAATTACATTTACCAAAATACTCTTTAAAAATAATTGAAAGATTTAAGTTCATGGAAATATAACTTTTTAAAGACCAGCATATTATTTTTATAGAATATTGCTTAATTTTTAAGTAAGAAAAGAAAGGTGTAAAATGTGACAACAGAGAAGGATAAGCAGATTTTTATGACCTTAAATGAATAAAGAGTAGTCAAGTTATGGGAATATAAAAGAAGTAGCATATGTTCAGCATATTGCTGTATATGAAATGACTTACCATCTAGCACCATCAGTGTCTATTTTTTATAATCAGTATTTTCAAAATGCAAGATTAAAATTGAAAGTTTATGTCTTTTCTCTTGAGTTATTTTCTTTTGCAGGGCTGGTAGTGGGAGAATTATGGCCGCATTTTGTTTCCAGTCTGCTTTTAAATGGTTGTAGTTTTTATAACAATAACAAAACTTTGAAGCATCAGTACCTTCAAAAGCTATCATCTCCTCAAGAGCTGACAAGCTCAAATTGGAGTTTTCATGACCCCACCTGGAGCAGGCAATAGCTGAAGCAACATGCGAACTGTTTCCAGTAGGAATATGAGTTATTTCTGCATTTTCATGCTATATCTTTTAAAGACAGAACTTCTGAGATTAGATAGGAATAGGCCCTTATCCGTGAGGGAACGTGTGTGAAAGTGCTAGTCACTCAATTGTGTTCGACTCTTTGCAACATCATGGACTGTAACCTGCCAGGCTCCGCTGTCCACGGAATTTTCCAGGCAAGAATACTTAAGTAGGTTGCCATTTCCTCCTCCAAGGGACCTTCCCGATCCAGAGATTGAACCTGGGTCTCCCATATTGCAGGCAGATTCTTTACCATCTGAGCCACTGGAAAAGCCTTCCTTATTCCGTATTGGGCATTTCTGAACCAGGGTTGGAGGAATGTTTGAAGCTTAAGCTCCTCTTAGTGTAATGCAGGTTTGACACCAAGAATGGAATTGCACATAGTGTCATAGATGAAAGAGACAATTCCTAATTATCTGTTTAAACTTTTCTTTCCCAGATAAGCTGATTTTCATGAATAGTGGCAGTCAAGAGCATGGACTCTTGAAGGAAAATCTGGAGACAGATCTGATCTTTGCTAACTCCTAGTGATGTGATCTTGGCAAAGGAGTCTACTTTGCAGTTTGCTTTCCAGTTACATGAGGATACTAAAGTCACAAAAGATGGTTGTGTAGGGATTAAACAAGGAAATCTGTAAAATGGGTAGCAAAAATAATTGATGATGACTGCCGCTAATATTGAGGGCTTCCCAGATGGTGCTAGGGGTAAAGAATTCACCTGCCAACGAAGGAGAGGTAAAGGATGTGGGTTTGATCCCTGGGGTGAGAAGATCCCCTGGAGGAGGACACAGCAACCCACTCCAGTATTCGTGCCTGGAGAATCTCATGGACAGAGGAACCTGGTGAGCTACAGTCCATGGGGTTGCAGAAGTGTCAGACGCTACTTAGCAACTAAACAACAACAGCAGAGTTATCTGCCCTAGCTAGTACAAGGTCAGAGTAAAGACGAGTAGAAGTCATAATCAAACGCTGGTCCAAGTGACTCCTGTGAAATGTTTTGTTTGCTAATCAACTCAAGGCTGGATTTCTGAACAATCAGACCCCTGGTTTATTGGATTCCTTGAAACTTTATGTTTAACGCTGTAACATAGCAAGGTGGGCTGTATGAAAGTTAAGGAAATAGTTTAGAACAGTCAACTCTCCCCCAAACCCACTTAGCATCGTTGTCTGTTTCTGTTGTGATAGGTAGATATGAGTTCTTGTGGTTTCTGAGGGTAGGGTTGCCTGTGTTTACTCTGTGAAGTTGTGGAGTTATTCAGGAGCCCAGGGCACGGCAACCCACTTCTTGCCTGGAGAATCCCATGGATAGAGTAGTCTGGTGGGGTGTAGTCCATGGGCTCACAGGACTGAAGCGACTTAGCACACAGCACACACTCAGGGACCCAGGCCAGAGAAGGAGACTCTGTCGTCTTAAGCACGTGGCTTCCCAGAACGTCCTGATGTCTGAAACTCATCAGCTGGGTCCTTCTTACTCTCTCCTCCTAGAAGTGAAAGCAGATCACTTGCACTCGAATGCTGCTGGTGTGAGCCAATTACACGGCCCCACCACTGGGAATAGAAAGCCCGTCTTCCAACTCTACCCTGTGAAACAGAGCCTCTTCACTGCAGAGCTAGGTTCTGTGCCACAGGCTAGCAATGTGTTTGGAAAGTAAAGAAGAAAATAAGTTTCAAGCAATCATTCAGTCAGCCCGCTCTCATTCTATCACAAGACAAGAGAGGGCAGAGAAGGTGGGCAGAACCCGCCGGGTGGGTTCACAGGAGTTGGCCAGGCATCGGCAAGTGTTCTCCTTTCTGCTGAAGTTGTGGGACTGGCTGTTTGCTGCCTTCCAGCTGGCGCTGAGGGGATGCTGCATCGTCACAGGCCAGTTAACTGCCGAGTTTATCCCGGAGGGTCTAAGTTTGATGAAACTCACAATAAGAGTCTAGGAACAAAGGCTGGAGCAAGCCCTGTTACCAGAAGTTTTCAGAGTAATGAACAGGCGTGAGCAGAAACTGCAGGGCGGCTGCCGTGAAAGCTCCTCTGAAAACTGTTCCAGGAGCTCTCAGAGAAAAGAGTGAATTCACAGCTTTATGAACCCCTCACAGCCATGTGGACTGACCAAAACTGTCCCTTGGTTGTTTTCCCTAGGAAAATGCTAGAATTGGCCTTTTGCTTCCCTCCCTAGATGGTGTCCTCTTATTTTTTTTCATGTTTTAAATTAATTTTTTTTTTTTCTGATAAGGGAGCCTAAAACATAACCTTCTGGTGGGGAGGGGGTGGAGAATAGCTAGAGTTAGGCAAACACATTCTTTTATGAACTCATTCATTCATATATTCATCACACGTTTACTGAATGCCTACCGTATGCCAGGTTGGTTATTGTTTAGTTGTTTAGTCACTTAGTCGTGTCCATTTCTTTTAGACTCCATGGACTATAGCCCGCCAGGATCTTCTGTCCATGGGATCTCCCAGGCAAGAATCCTGGAGTGGGTTGCCATTTTCTTCTCCAGGGGATCTTCCCGACCCAGGGACTGAACCCATGTCTCCTGCATTGGCGGGTGAATTATTTAGCACTGAGCCACCAGGAAAGCCCACTGTATGTGAGGTGCTACATTAATATTGGGAAAATAAGGAAGATTCTAACAATAAAACAATGCCAGCATCCGCAGTGTCTAATGTTTCTGGAGGACCTACTATTTGTCAGGCACTATGTTAAAACTGTTATAAGCATTTGATCCTTACATCTATTATGAATCCTTTGCATAATGAAGAAATTCAAGTTTTAATGAAATTAGGAGCCAGATAATGGTCAGAAGAGCAGGATTTGAAATCATATTTGCTTGACTCTGAGTATTGGTCCTAACCAATACCAAATAAGCCCACATATCTTTATCATCTTGTACAGTGATAGGCACATAGTAGGGAATCAATAGATGGTGAATAATTGAGTGAAAGGAGAAATTGGGAAAACAAAGAACAAAGTTATCAATTCTACTTGGGGGAATCAGAGAGACATTTGAGCATATTTTTCAAGGATGAGTAGTTTGTGAATCAAACTATTTATATTGTGGGAGGCTGGTGGATGTTACTGAACCTTTCAAAGAGAAGACCAACAGCTCATGGAAAGCATAGAACTATGCCAATGCTTTGCATCCTTAGGAGACAGTAAGAATGCCCATTTGGCTTGCTATTATAGGAGTATCAGAATATGATTCAGGAATTATGTTAAACGATGATGAGAATGAAGCTGTAATGGGAGAAACTGGGCAGAGGACAAAGGTGGGAGGAGAGTTCTTGAGGAAGCTGAAAGGAGTGGGATTTAGTGCACAACACAGGCTAGCTTGCCAGTTCATGATAGTGGAAAAAGAGACGGTCAAATATGTGCAAATAGGCTAGTGACAAATAAAGGTGATGATGGAAGTCTGTGTGCCTTGTGGTTAATTTCTTCAAATTTTCTTAGTTAAGTGGAATTAACTTCAGAGGAAGTCAAAGTGCCTAAAGCGTTAGAATGAGGTGGTTTATCTGACACAAGCCAATGCTGGTCACTCTTCGTGTCTTCTGCTCTTTCAGTCCTTTCATGTATTCCAGGTTTATTCATTCCCAAATCTCACTGTCCATTTCCAGTGAGCTGATTTTGCAAGACTTTTTCAACCGATGACTAGCCATCAGGTCCGTGACACAGACATTCACAGCTGGTAACCTCCAGAAATGTTAGAGCAAGGTGGAAACCATATGTTTCCTCCTCTGAAACCTGGATATGGGGTGGTTTTTAACAATGAAAGCAAGCTTTCAACTAAATTCTGACAAATTATATGCATTGGCAAACAGGTCCTCAAACTATCAAAAAAACTTTGTTTGGTAAGTTTGGGAAAATCCTGTTCTCTGGCTTCAGACATCCTGACAAGTGAGCGCCTAGAATGGAAATTTCACTTCAACACAGATGTTGTGATGAGTCCACTAGGGAAAAGTCACTGCTGTTGTTGGGTCAGGTTATTGAGACCATTGGCACCCTGGAGCTCTGGGCCAGAGGGGCTGCTGTCCAGGTGTGTGGCTGACGGAATACCTGAACACATACACTTCATTTTCACACAAGGGTGGTGAAGTGAAGTGAAGTGAAAGTCGCTCAGTCATGTCCAACTCCGTGACCCCATGGACTGCGCAGTCCACGAAATTCTCCAGGCCACAATACTGGAGTGGATAGCCTCTCCCTTCTTCAGGGGCACTTCTCAACCCAGGGATGGAACCCAGGTCTCCCGCATTGCAGGCAGATTCTTTACCAGCTGCGCTCACCAGGGAAGCCCCAAAGATAGTAAACTGCATTTAATTATCCTGATCAAAGCCATGTCTTTCACCTCACTTATACTTTATGAATTAAATTGTTTTAAGGATGCTTTAAGCTAAGTATGTCTTCTTCTGTTGATTTCCATAAGCATTTATACATCACCATGTGTAAAGCCAAGAGCTGGTGGGAATCTTCTGTACAGTGCGGGGAGCTCAGTGAGGTGCTCTGCGGTGACCGAGATTGGGCTGAAGTGGAAGGAAGGTCCAAGAGGGAGGGGATATGTGTAAACATACGCTGATGCTGGGAAAGATTGAAGGCAGACGGGGGAAGCAGAGGACGAGATGGTTAGAGAGCATCACTGACTCAGTGGACGTGAATTTGAGCAAATTGGGAGACAGTGGAGGACAGAGGAGCGGCCATGCTGTAGTCCATGGGGCCGCACAGAGTCAGACATGACTGAGCGACTGAACAGTAACAACGGTGGCTGACTCACTTGGTTGTGTAACAGAAACTAACACAACATTGTAAGGCAACTATGAGCCAATAAAAAATACATGTGGCTCCCCAGGAATTGGGTGTTTCAAGTGCTTCCTGACTCCCTCTAAGAAAAAGAACCAAGTTAACTGGAACATATCCCTGTGTATCCCACTCTTGATATAGAAGTATAAAGGACAAAACAGGAAATATGATATTTCACCTTTAAATGTTTATACCTACATGTTTAAGACAATGTCTTCTTATAGAACCAAAACAACAGTATCCTGACTATTAACAACACCATTAATAATTCCTCAGTATATTTCAATGCCCAACCCTTGTTCACATTTTTCTGTCCCAAGAATGTCTTTGTTTCTATTCTGTGCAAATCAAGATACAGAGCAAAACTCTGTCACATCTCACACTTCTTGCAGCGTTCCACAGTCCCTTTGGCGATGGCATCTGCCTCGATGCAGAGTGCATGATCGTGGTTTTGCAGAACGCTCCACCTTCCACACCAGCCTGAGAGCTGCGCTGGGTGTTCAGGGGCCAAGGTGGTGGCGCCAGGGACGGAGAGACGGAATCACGCTGCCTGCGAGTGGGGGCCCCAAAAAGAAAAAAATATAAACTTACCTGAATGCCTCTTCATGATGCTGTTTGGTTTATGTAATAATTATCTGCTGCTGTGTTACAAATTATCCCCAAACTCAGCCTTTGCAATGACAAACATGCATTACTTCACGGGTTCTTTGCTTCGGACTCAGAGTCTCACATGGACTACAGCTGAGTTGTCATCTGGGACTGCGGTCACTGCAAGGCTAGAGGGGGAGGAATCGCTTTCAAGTTCACACACCTGAACGCTGGCGGGAGCCAGTTCCTCCTGGGCTATCGGGGCTTAGAGCCTCAGGTCCCGGGCGGCTGCTGGCAGGGGAAGCGCCCCAGTTCCTCATTGTGTAGCCTTCCTTTCATGACAGCTCGCACCGTGGCGCCTGCTTCCCTGAGAGAGAGAAAGTGAGAGAGCAAGGAGCAGAGGACACGCGAAAGGAAGCGAGATTTTTTTTTAATTTTATTTAGTTAGTTAATTAGTTTCAGCCGTGCTGGGTCTTCATCGCCACGTGCAGGCTGTCTCTAGCTGCGTGGGGACTCTTCTTCCTTGTGGGTCTCAGGCTTCTCTTCTTTCTGAGCACAGGCTCTAGAGCATGGACTCAACCGTTGTGATGCACAGCTTTGTTGCTCCAAGGCTTGTGGGATCTTCCCAGCCCAAGGACTGAACCCATGTCCCCAGCACTGGCAGATGGCTTGCTAGCTACTGCACCAACAGGGAAGTCCTAGATGCTTTTTCTTTAGATCGATATATTTGGTTCACAATATTGGGTTAGTTCTGTGGGTATAGTACAGAGATTCAGTTATTTATTTGAACATTCGTTTCTTCTTCTTTAGATCATCTTCCTTTATAAGTTATCATCAAGTACTGAGTATATGTCCCTGCGCTATACAGTAGGTCCTTGAGAAGCTAGATGCTTTTTGTAAACTAGTCTCAGAAATGACAACCCTTTGTTGAGTTCCATTCAACAGAAGTGTGTCACTGAATCCAGGCCATACTCAAGGGAAGGGAAGGAAGTAAGATATGGACACCAGGAAGTACAGATATTGAGAGCTGACTACTTTTTATTGGTAGTCCTTGTAAAATGAAAGTTAAATGTAGAAAATTAGATTGATGATGAATATCTTTAACACAAATATAAGAAGGATAATGGTTTATACTTTGTATTGTATGACACCTGGAATAAATATAGAATCATTCCACTATTCAGTTCAGTTCAGTCGCTCAGTCGTGTCCGACTCTTTGAGACCCCATGAATTGCAGCATGCCAGGCCTCCCTGTTCATCACCATCTCCTGGGGTTCACTCAGACTGACATCCAGCGAGTCCGTGATGCCATCCAGCCATCTCATCCTCGGTCGTCCCCTTCTCCTCTTGCCCCCAATCCTTCCCAGCATCAGAGGCTTTTCCAATGAGTCAACTCTTTGCATGAGGTGGCCAAAGTACTGGAGTTTCAGCTTTAGCATCATTCCTTCCAGAGAAATCCCAGGGCTGATCTCCTTCAGAATGGATTGGTTGGATCTCCTTGCAGTCCAAGGGACTCTCACTATTACCAAAACTAAATTTGATCCCTGAATAGAGGTAATGGCAGCTTGATTCCTCCATGGTAAAATTATACTTCTCTTTTTCAACCAGAAGGTGATTTTTGGTGGATTTTATTTTGGTATCACATAACTGTCCATCCACGAAGGGTTTTAACACTGTATGCCAGTGATTGCAAAGTATGTTTTTGCTTTTCAACTCATAATAGTCATTCTGTATTTCTAGCTGAACCTTGGTCAAATAGATCTTTCCCTTTTGACAAAGACTATTCAGTTACCCTGAAAGATAGCATTTATCAGAAGGGCAAGAAAATTGTTCATTTTCTTTTCTTCCCTCTAAACTTAGTTTTCAGTACCCAGAGTTTACTGACTTCTAAATGCACATCTCTAATCAACTCTGTCCCATTAATATTCCTCATTCGATGTAGTCTGTGATAGTTCTCTGGGAAAACTAATTAAGTTTTACCACCTCTTTTATTTGTTTCACGTTGTTATTGAAATTCCCTTCAGTGTCTGTATTTCAAAGGGCGCTTTTCTTAACAAGTCTTATGTAGCCCCATGTAAGCATGTACTCAACTCATTTAATGCCACCTTTCTGCTGTGGTTGCTGACTAAGGTCCGTCTAGTCAAGGCTATGGTTTTTCCTGTGGTCATGTATGGATGTGAGAGTTGGACTGTGAAGAAGGCTGAGCGCTGAAGAATTGATGCTTTTGAACTGTGGTGTTGGAGAAGACTCTTGAGAGTCCCTTGGACTGCAAGGAGATCCAACCAGTCCATTCTGAAGGAGATCAGCCCTGGGATTTCTTTGGAAGGAATGATGCTAAAGCTGAAACTCCAGTACTTTGGCCACCTCATGAGAAGAGTTGACTCATTGGAAAAGACTCTGATGCTGGGAGGGATTGGGGGCAGGAGGAGAAGGGGACAACCGAGGATGAGATGGCTGGATGGCATCATGGACTCGATGGACGTGAGTCTGAGTGAACTCTGGGAGATGGTGATGAACAGGGAGGCCTGGCGTGCTGCGATTCATGGGGTCGCAAAGAGTCGGACACGACTGAGCGACTGAACTGAACTGAACTTCTGCTGTGGTATTCCCAAGATGTATCTTAAACAGTTTGATCGTATCATTTATTGGATGCTGGATTCCTGCAATTTTATAATATTCTAATCCTAACGTTCGGTTCCAGCTTGCTCTATCACTCCTAGTGCCATTTATGTGCATCTGGCCTGGCCAACTCATGTTCTTTTATACGGCCTCAAAAATTATTTAGATGACCAATATTCACTAAAGCGTGCATGCCAGAGATATGGCACACTTGCCAAGAAATCATCCCTGCAAAACTGCAGGATGGTCTGTTGTAAAATTGCCCTAAAATTGATATCTTTATGTTTTTTGTTATGAGATTTTTGTCTTTTTTTTTTTTTTTTGAGCTTACTTGAAATTCTAAATAACATGAGGTTCCCTCTGTAGACCAATCTAACACTTGAAACAGACTAGAATATGACAAGCAGAATCCATGTGTAAGAAGATTGTTACCAATTCTCTGCAATTTGCTAAATCTCTATTGTTGGTGCCCTGGGTCACAAGGACAGGACTTCATAGAGAACTGGGATTTCCAAGAAATCCTGATTCCATCACCGTCCCACTCTATCATGCCACATGTCATGTTACCTTAAAAAGACACCTATAAAATATAGGTTACATGTCTGATTAATTCTGAGACTGCTAGGAGACTCAGAGACCTCTAAATGAAATGATGTGAATACTATATACCTTGTCTCTACACTAAAAGTATTTAACTTCATGAATTTTGGCTGTAACAATCCTATTCTCCAAAGTGTTTTAATACAGAATATGGGCTTTTTGTCTAGTCAGTCTTGAAAGTCGTATGTTCCTGAAATAAACTAGTATAAATTTTGTCCTGTGAATAAACGGGTATATCTGTGGTTTAATACTCCTTCTCCGTTTAAGAATGGCTTTCACACCCATGATAATGCCACAAAAATAATAGTGGTTTACACTCTTTTTCTCATTGTAAGTGCCATGATCAAAGTGGGGAGTGGAGGCCAGTTGTCTTTCAAAGATCCTCACCTACTGATCTCCTGTTAGCCAAATTTCCGTCACAGGCATCATCATTACCACAATCCCTGGAGGAATTTTCCATTTATTTCCATTATATATGCTGAGATTAGATTCCTGTGATCTATTTACTAATTAGAAGTGTCTAGGGGAAGCATTTCTGCATCTGAATGTGCTTTTTCTTTTTAGAATAGCCCCACCTTCTTCCGCATGCTGCGCGTGTGCTCATTGGCTCACTTGTGCCTGACTCCTTGAGAAAAAAATGGACTGTATTCCGCCAGGTTCTTCTGTCCGGGGGATTCTCCAGGCAAGAGTACTGGGGTGGGTTGTCATTTCCTCCTCCAGGGGATCTTCCCAACCCAGGGACTGAGCCTGTCTCCTGTGTCTCTGCCTCACCACTGCCGCCTTCTTCAGGACCCTGCTCAATCTTCTCTTCAACATTTCCATCCACAAGCCATCATCCCACGTATTTCACATCAGTATGCATATGTGTATTGTGCATCTCCTACCTGCTAGAATATGACTTCGGATTTTTGTCTTCTCCTCCCTGTTTAGTTCCCAGTGCCTAGAAAAGTTTCTGGCTCATAGATCAGCATGCAGTATACTTTTTAGGTAGAAGAAAATGCTGAATAAATAAACAGGAATATATAACATTGTTTTTATCAAAATGGAGTGGGATTTTAACACAGCAGGCTCAGAAATCCCCTATTGCCAGCCTAAGGTGGTTTCTGGTAATGTCTATTTCCAAATAAATTCAATTTTCAAAATAGTACTCAGAGTTGCTGAATTTCTTTAGCATTTCTCTTAAATCATTTATTTTTTAAGTTTTGACTTGGTAATGATCCTGACCTTTCCATTTCTAATGCAAAAGTTACCTCTGGATTACTCTATGACTTGAAGGAGAGTTAACATCCCAAACAGAACAAACCTTAAGAATACAAAAGGTATGAAATTTGGCTAGCAAATTAGCATCCGAAGCAAATTATATTTTTGCTTCCTGACTGAAAAGCATAGAATTTTTACACTGGTTCATGAGATGAGACTCATTTTTGATAAAGAACTAAGCAGTGGAGGGTTTGTGCTTGACAAATTTTCATAGCACATGAAGTTTGTTTTTTTCAACATGTAGGGTTTTGTTCACAAAGAATGAATAACAAAACTAGCTGCTGTGATTATACAAACACCTGTGCTATTGGACGCTATGTGTTGTTTGTGATGAAGATAGAATTAGGGCATTGATGTCACTAACACTGCATCTGGGTCATCATATTACCAAGGGGATATTTGTATATATGGCTTTAGCAATTGTTACATAAGTCACCACAGTGCAAGTAATCCAGTTCAAGTACCCACAAACATAGGAATACAGGAACTTTGGGGTTAGAGTCATTCATCAAAAGTGAAGAATTTCTCAGTGAGTCACAAAGGTTGCTAAGAGATACTGTTACTATCACACCCATTCTCAAAAGTCAGCACCCAATTTATCGCAAAGCAACAGTGTCCGTTTTTACCACTCTGCCTTATCCATGTTTTCCTTAGCTTGTTAATCTGCACCGTGCGGACACTGCCTGGTCTCAGTTGAACAGTATTTCTGCTTCTGCCTCCAGCACCAGGACGTCAGTTGTGTTGCCGTTTCCTTGGCAAACCTCTGTGTGCTGTGTGTCTGAGTTTGTACACCAACCTCTGGTTGGTCTTGCTCTAACGGACAGGATTTAATGCAATCTAAATAATTCTTCTACTTTCTTGAGCCAGTTAATTTTATTGTGAGAAGACTGATTCTTCAAATTACCTTGTCATTAACTGGGGGAAATGCCACTGAAGCATATTGGCTAGAAACAAAATCACTTTTACTGGCACACTCATAGGTCGCTTGGCGGTGGTGGTTTACTTACTATGTTGTGTCTAACTCTTGCGATAATGCCATACTCCTCTGTCCCTGGGATTCTCCAGGCAAGAATACTGGAGTGGGTTGCCATTTCCTACTCCAGGGGAATCTTCCCAACCCAGGGATGGAACTCACGACTCCTGCACCACAGGCAGTGCTTTCTTTACTCCATAGATCTTTTGGACATTAGTAAACAATGTTATTTGTGAGAGCAAATAGTATCCCTTTGATGGCCTTTCATTTGAATCCCTAACACAGAGTTGAAACACATGCCCATTTCGTGTTAAACTCAAGACCCAAGTGTTTTCTTAAGTTTCTTTCAAAAGAAATTCCACCTTTATAACATCAAGGTTACTTCATAAGGGCATAAAAAACCCATTGACTATCCATGTCACTTCCCATTCCAGCCTGATTTTTGTCCTACCCGGAGTTGTCACGGCTGGATTCCAATGTCAGAGGCTCTGCATCTTGCACAGAGCTTCTCCAACTCTTCTGATTGTATTTCAAGCATAATTGAAGAGCAAATGCAGCACCCTCACTCCCCCCCAATTAGGAGTGACAGCTGAGAAAACACGGACTTTGCTGCATTTAACAAAGGTTCTGTTGAACCCACGTAGCAGTGGTTCCTGGGAATCCACCCTCTGGCACTTTGACTTCAGGTTTATCATAAAATCTAACAAATTTATTGCACTGAGTTATTCACTACTGCCTTTTTAAACTTCATATATATGAGTATAATCCCATTTCTTGCCCTCTACTCAGTTAAAAAATGACTGAAAAATTAAATATATCATTGTCCTTACATATCTGTGAAAAGGTCTTAGGATGGCTCTATCTCAAATGGTGATAGGCAATTTTAAATAGTTTTTATTCAGTCCCATCACTTCATGGCAAATAGATGGGGAAGAAATGAAAACAGTGACAGACTTCATTTTCTTGGACTCCAAAATCACTGTATATGGTGACTGCAGCCATGAAGTTAAAAGACACTTGCTCCCTGAAGAAAAGCTATGACCAACCTAGACAACATATTAAAAAGCAGAGGTATCACTTTGCCAACAAGGGCTCTAAAAGTCAAAGTTATGGTTTTTCCAGTAGTCATGTACAGATGTGAGAGCTGTCACTGTTTCCATTGTTTCCCCATCTATTTGCCATGAAGTGATGCCATGACCTTAGTTTTCTGAATGTTGAGTTTTAAGCCAACTTTTTCATTCTCCTCTTTCACTTTTATCAAAAGGATCTTTAGTTCTTCTTGACTTTCTGCCATAGCAGTGGTATCATCTGCAGAGCTGAGGTTATTGATATTTCTCCTGGAAATCTTAATTCAGCTTGTGCTTCATCCAGTCCAGCATTTTTCATGATGTACTCTGCATATAAGTTAAATAAGTGGGATGTACTCTGAATATAAGTTAAGCAGATTTCTCAGGAGGCAGGTCAGGTGGTCTGGTATTCTCATCTCTCTAAGAATTTTCCAGAGTTTGTTGTGATCCACACAGTCAAAGGCTTTGGCATAGTCAATAAAGCAGAAGTAGATGTTTTTCTGGAACTCTCTTGTTTGTTAGATGATCCAGCAGATGTTGCCAATTTGATCTTTGGTTCCTCTGCCTTTTCTAAAAGCAGTTTGAACATCTGGAGGTTCATGGTTCATGTATTGTTGAAGCCTGGCTTGGAGAATTTTGAGCATTACTTTGCTAGCGTGTGAGATGAGTGCAGTTGTGTGGTAGTTTGAACATTCTTTGTCATTGCCCTTCTTTGGGATTGGAATGAAAACTGACCTTTTCCAGTCCTGTGGCCACTGCTGAGTTTTCCAAATTTGCTGGCAGATTGAGTGCAGCACTTTCACAGCATCATCTTTCAAGATTTGAAATAGCTCAACTGGAATTCCATCACCTCCACTCGTTTTATTCATAGTAAGCTTCCTAAGACCCATTTGACTTCATATTCCAGGCTGTCTGGCTCTAGGTGAGTGATAACACCATTGTGATTATCTGGGTCATGAAGATCTTTTTTGTACAGTTTTTCTGTGTATTCTTGCCACCTCTTCTTAATATCTTCTGCTTCTGTTAGGTCCATACCATTTCTGTCCTTTATTGTGCCCGTACTTGTTTGATATGTTCCCTTGGTATCTCTAATTTTCTTAAGAGATCCCGAGTCTTTCCCATTCTATTGTTTTCCTCTATTTCTTTTGTTTTCCTCTATTTCTTTTCACTGATCACTAAGGCAGCCTTTCTTGTCTCTCCTTGCTATTCTTTGGAACTCTGCATTCAAATAGGTATCTCTTTCCTTTTCCCCTTTGCCGATAGCTTCTCTTCTTTTCTCAGCTATTTGTAAGGCCTCCTCAGGCAACTGTTTTGCCTTTTTGCATTTTTTTTTTCATGGGGATGGTCTTGATCACTGCCTCCTGTACAATGTCATGAACCCCCTCCATCCATAGTTCATCAGGCAGTTCATCAGATCAAATCCCTTAAATCTGTGTGTCATTTCCACTGTATAATCATAAGGTCATACCTGATTTAGGTCAAACCTGAATGTCTAGTGGTTTTCCTCATTTTCTTCAATTTAAGTCTGAATTTGGTAATAAGGAGTTCATGACCTGAGCCACAGTCAGCTCCCAGTCTTGTTTTTGCTGACTGTATAGAGCTTCTCCATCTTTGGCTGCAAAGAATATAATCAATCTGATTTTGGTGTTGACCGTCTGGTGATGACCATGTGTAGTCTTCTCTTGTATTGTTGGAAGAGGGTGTTTGCTATGATCAGTGTGTTCTCTTGGCAAAACTCTGTTAGCCTTTGCCCTGCTTCATTCTGTACTCCAAGGCCAAATTTGCCTGTTACTCCAGGTGTTTCTTGACTTCCTACTTTAGCATTCCAGTCCCCTATAATGAAGAGGACATCTTTCTTGGGTGTTAGTTCTAGAAGGTCTTGTAGGTCTTCATAGAACCATTGAACTTCAGCTTCTTCAGTGTTGCTGGTTGATGCATAGACTAGATTACTGTGACATTGAATAATTTGCCTTGGAAATGAACAGAGATCTTTCTGTCACTTTTGAGATTGCATCCAAGTACTGTATTTTGGACTCTTGTTGACCATGATGGCTACTCCATTTCTTCTAAGGAATTCCTGCCCGCAGTAGTAGATATAATGGTCATCTGAGTTAAATTCATCCATTCCAGTCCATTTTAGTTCGCTGATCCCTAGAATATCGATGCTCACTCTTGCCATCTCCTGTTTGACCACTTCCAATTTGCCTTGACTCATGGATCTGACAGTCCAGGTTCCTGTGCAGTACTGCTCTTTACAGGATTGGCCTTTACTTCCTTCACCAGTCACATCCACACCTGGGTGCTGGTTTTGCTTTGATTCCATCTCTTCATTCTTTCTGGAGTTATTTCTCCACTGATCTCCAGTAGCATATTGGAGACCTACCAATGGGGGGAGTTCATCTTTCAGTGTCCTATTTTTTTGCCTTTTCATACTGTTCATGAATATTATACTGATTGGCTTAATTATTTCCATATTCAGAATTTTTTTTACAGTACTAGTGTAAAAGCAGAAACCTAATTAACCTTATCATTGCAAGGATACTGCTTTCTCTAAACCAGAGCACTTGTGTTCTTTTAAATTGTTTCAAAGAAGTCTAAATTAACAAAGAACTTTTCTTAAATCTTTAATTTACCAAGGTAGAAAGCATTGTTTAAATAGAGGGCCCATTTTATTTACTGTCCTTAAGTATAAAGTGGACATTCAAGTATAATGTGGGCATTTGCTTGGTTTGTCCCCTTCCCAGAGATACAATCTACTTCATCTGATTAGGAAAAATTCTGAACAACTTTAAAGCCTAGAGTTTGAATAACACCATATTGCTTCTGGAAGTTTTATTCATATGGCCATAGGTACCCGTTTTATTAGGTCTTGGTTTCAGAGAGACTCAATCATCTTGGAAGCAGTTGGTTGGGTAGGAGCTTTGAGCTGGCTGGTTTCGTCTGGAATTTCTTGTATCCAGATTCTATTGGTTGTCATTGATTGTCATACTTGATTGCATAGAGATCACCTATGACCTTAATTGCAAAGTCCCAAATGACTGTCACTTCTAAAGTGAATTCATGGTCCATCGAAACTGATACAAAAGCATAGTCTGTTGTATTGTGATTTTTGTTTAGCTAGGCTCATTTAGGTTCCTACCTAAAATACTTGCCTGTTTTTGGTATTACCTTATAAAGCGATGTAAGTGATATCCCTAAAGGTTCGGTAATGTACCTCTTCTAATAACTGAGTAATCTTGTAATCACCCCACTTATTTTTTTCTCCTCTTCTTCCTCATTTTCTTCTTCACCTTCCTCCACATTCTCATCTCAAAACGTATTGGCTAAAAAGGTCTGTGTGTGTGTGTGTGTGTGTGTGTGTGCATGCTAGTCATTAGTGTCCAACTTTCTGCGACCCCGTTGACTGTAGCCCTCCCGGCTGCTCTGTCCATGGGATTTTTCAGGCAAGAATACTGGAGTGGGTTGTCATTTCCTTCTCCAGGGGTTCTTTCCAACCCAGGCACAATAATCGTTTATTATCTCTTACAATCTCTACGAATCAAGAATTTAGGAATGGCTTGGTTGGACAGTTCTGGCCTCTATTATCCACAAAGTTGCAGTCGTATGTTGGCTGCATTCATTTGAAGACTTGGCTGGGACTGGAGGGTTCATTTCCAATGTGCTCTCTCTTGTGGCTGGAACGTTGATGTTGGCAAGTGGGTTTCACTTCATTTGCACCTCTCCTTGGTGCTTGAGTATTCTCACAACATGGCAGCTGACTTCCCTCAGAGTAAGCAAGCCCGGAGACCCAGGAGAGAGCTGCAATGCCTTTATGACTACGCCTGGAAGCCACAGAACTGCGCTCCTTTTGTATTCTACCGGTTACACAGGCAAGAACTGACTCAATACGGAAAAGAGCCGGACAAGAATCTAAATATAAGGAGATTATCAGGAGGTCGGCTATCACACTTTTTCATTTATTTTCACTTTAAATGGAATATTATCAATATCAAATGGTTACATAAACGTCCTGGAATACCATAATGAGCCTTCCATCTTATCAACACATTTGAATAGTTGAGGTAATTCAGAGTATCTAGGCAAAAGTGTATTGTGCTTCTTGCCGAGTGAAAGAAAATTGTCTCTTGTATTCCTACCGGTGTTCTGATGAAAAACAAAACAATAGGATTCCTTTGGGGGTAGTAGATTATGCAAATCTCACCAAGCTAGCCACTGAAAAACAAGTAGAAAACCTGCAACTGAATAAAATAAAATAAACATAAATGGCAACCCACTCCAGTGCTCTTGCCTGGAGAATCCCAGGGACAGGGGAGCCTAGTGGGCTGCCGTCTATGGAGTCGCACAGAGTCGGACACGACTGAAGCGACTTAGCAGCAGCAGCATACACATCTATGTATATATGTATATTATATATCAAGCTTCAAATTATATCTCTAATATTTTATATATAAAACACCATGCAATCAAATATAGGTGGACATACAAGGAGATCAAACAAAACAACCAAAGAAAGAAATGACAGAAAATATAGGCAGAAACACTGATGAAAGAGATAATGATATTCCAATTGTGAACTTTGTACTCACAACTATTTATTTTTATCCTGAATACTTAAGTTTCCATTTGCATCATTTTAAATAAATGATATGTTCAAAGTAACAATGATATCATATTAGTAACACTAAGACTGTTGAAGATATTTTCTGCTTCCTTTTGAGCTCTCTTTGCTTGAATATATCCCACAGGTATGTGTAATCTTTCTATAAAGTCACTTACAGTAGTTCTTTCTCTGCCATACCTACTGTGAGAACAAAAACAACTTTCAAAAATATCTAAATGGACGTGCAACTGTTGTGACAGTCTCTAGAAAACCTGCAGAGAGAATTCAGTCACTCAGTAGAGAACTAAATCTCTTTGGAAAGAGAAAGATGAGGCTCTAGGTTTACAAATGCTGCGGGAAATGTAAATAAAGAACTGGCTATAGCTTGCATGATCGGTTTTCATGTGCTAAACATGACCATGGGTGTTACACTGGACTCTTGTTACAAGACGGGACGTGTGTGATCGGTTGCTTATTAATGCAATTATGCTGGAGACAAAGAACTTTAAAAGTCAGTGTCTTGAATGGAAAATTTATCTCCAGAGTTCATATAAAGCCAGGTATTGTTTTTTCAATATCACAATCCCAGAAAATTAATTCTTAAAGGACATAACATAAATGTGAATCAAAGTTACCTTCCTTGATTCTGCAAGCCATTTCCGTTGAAAACAAACTCATATGACTCCTTCAAAAATCTTCAAAATTTTTCCAACTGCTAAAACAGCAAGATGCTGGATGACACTCAATACGAATTTGTTATAGTTTTAAAGAATTAGAATAAACTGCATCTGTTCTATCTTTCTGATTGAAAATCAGAAAATGTCTGTCTTTCTGATTGAAAATGTCTGTCTTTCTGATTGAATAGCCAAATCTATGCATAATTAGATTTCCTTTTGATTTCAATTTTTAGAAGAAGACATTTTCTTCTATTTGAATTTTCTGCATTTCATAATTATATAAAATACTTATATTGCAATCATTGGCCTGGTCATTTCTCTACTTAGGACTTTTCAACCTTATACCAAAAAGGATGATTCTCCCAATTAACCTTGTTACTGGCTGTAAGGATATTGCCTTTTGTAAGTCACAGTTTTCATGTTCTCTTTTCAGATATATTCACACATACACATATAAGTACATATATACAATATATGCAATCTTCATATCTCTCTACATTGTATGGCAACTCAATTTCTCTTAGTTAGCATTAAATCCTGGGGCTCTTTTCATGTCATACATAGAGATCATCCTCATTCTTGTCTAAATTTTCAAATCAAATTTGTTGGGGTTGGATTGTTGTTATTGCTGTTGTTCAGTTGTTAAGTAGTGCCCAACTCTTTGCAAACTCAGGGACACCAGGTTCCTCTGTCCATGAGGATTTCCAAGCAAGAATACTGGAGTGGGTGCTATTTCCTTCTGCAAGGGATCCTCCCAGACCAAGGACTGAACCTGTGTCTCCTGTATTGGCAGACAGATTCCTTACCCATGAGCTTGACCAGGGAAGCCCATTTTCCCCCTTTGGGAAGCCCCATAAATAAGCTATCTGTTCTTATTCTTCTCTTTCATCCTGGAGAATAATGAATATTAGTCTAATGAATGCTGGAGCCCACCATCTTCTTTGGTGTATATTCTGAACAAGGAACTCTTTCCTTTTACTTTTTCCTGAATGCATTCTTTCCTTGTGTTTTGTCACTCCAGTTTGTGCAAGACTTTTCTTCTTCACTCTGTAGTTTCACTTTTCTGTATCATGTGGCATCTCCTGACCAATTTCTGTATTCTCCATGGGCGGTGTTCTCTCAGCCAGTCGACACTGTTAAAAGCCCTGGGCAGTGGGCCCACTGATTGGGGATTAAAAGGATACCATTCTTCTAACTGCTTTCACCTCGATTTTTGTAGAAGCTATTTTCTCCTCTTATCTTTTTTCCCACTTGTCTGTACTTGCAAACATGAGAGTATTCTCTTTCTATCATCTTTGCTTCACATTTTAAACAAAGACACACCCCTTAGATGTTATATCAGATCGCCGCTTCCAACTATTCTTTTAACTTGTCTGCAAAGAAATACAGTGGATTTGCTTTTAAATAGCCCATTATTTTCCTTCATACAACATACAGACTTAGGCAGAATTGGGGTGACAAGCACAGGGCATCCTAATCTCAATACCCAGTCCTGTTCCCCAGAGACTCAAATGTAACTGTGCTGGAAAGTGAAAGTAGCTCAGTCCTGTCTGACTCTTTGTGACCCAATGGACTATACAGTTCATGGAATTCTCCAGACCAGACTACTGGAGTGGGAAGCCTTTCTCTTCTCCAGGAAAGGGAAACCCAGGGATCGAACCCAGGTCTCCGGCATTGCAGGCGGATTCTTTACCAGTTGAGCCACAGGGAAGCCTGGAGGAGACCTAACCTTTAACATATTTTGGAAACCCCATGAGTGATTCCAACTGTAAATCTGAATGAGGGGCTTCAGTAACATCTGAGTTCATGGTATGTTAGGTCTTCTGTGAACATATCTCTCTTCTGTGAGCCCAGAAATATCAGCAGCCAACTATAAACACACACTTATTATTTCTCAGAACTCTTGACACTGATGTAAAATCATTTTGTGTAGGTTTTGGTGACAATATTTAAAGAACTTCATCAACTTCTGTTGCTGTTCAGCCGCGAAGCCGTACCTGACTCTGTGCCCTCATGGGCTGTAATACACCAGGCTCCCCTGTCCTTCACCACCTCCTGGAGTTTGATCACATTCATGTCCATTGAGTCAGTGACGCCATCTATCATCCCATTCTCTGCTGCTCTCTTTCTTCCGTTTGCAATCTTTCCTAGCATCAGTCTTTTCAAATGACCCATGGACTGTAGCCTACCAGCCTCCTCCATCCGTGGGATTTTCCAGGTAAGAGTACTGGAGTGGGTTGCCATTGCCTTCGCCAGGGGATCTTCCCGACCCAGGGATCGAACCCAGGTCTCCCGCATTGCAGGCAGACGCTTTACCATCTGAGCCACCAGGGAAGCCCTTCAAATGAGTCAGTTCTTCTCAAAGTATTGGAATTTCAGCTTCAGCGTCACTCCTTCCAATGAATATTCAGTGTGGTTTAGTTTTCTCTAACTGATAATGGTACGGACCTAACAGACACAAAAGATATTAAGAAGATGTGGCAAGAATACACAGAAGAACTGTACAAAAAAGATCTTCATGACCCAGATAATCACGATGGTGTGATCACTCACCTAGAGCCAGACATCCTGGAATGTGAAGTCAGATGGGCCTTAGGAAGCATCAAGCATCACTATGAACAAAGTGAGTGGAGGTGATGGGATTCCAGGGGAGCTGTTTCAATTCTTAAAAGATGATACTGTGAAAGGGCTACACTCAATATACCAGCAAATATGGAAAACTCAGCAGTGGCCACAAGACTGGAAAAGGTCAGTTTTCATTCCAATCCCAAAGAAAGGCAATGCCAAAGAATGCTCAAACTACTGCACAGTTGCACTCATCTCACATGCTAGCAAAGTAATGCTCAAAATTCTCCAAGTCAGGCTTCAATAATACATGAACTGTGAACTTCCAGATGTTCAAGCTGGTTTTAGAAAAGGCAGAGGAACCAGAGAACAAATTGCCAACATCTGCTGGATCATCTAAAAAGCAAGAGAGTTCCAGAAAAACATCTATTTTTGCTTTGTTGACTATGCCAAAGCCTTTGACTGTGTGGATCACTTTACAGTCTGGAAATTTTTTTTGAGAGATGGGAATACCAGACCACCTGACCTGCCTCTTGAGAAATCTGTATGCAGGTCAGGAAGCAGCATTTAGAACTGCACATAGAACAACCGACTGGTTCTGAATAGAAAAAGTACGTCAAGGCTGTATATTGTCACCCTGCTTATTTAACTTCTATGCAGAGTACCTCATGAGAAACGCTGGACTGGATGAAGCTCAAACTGGAATCAAGATTGCCAGAAGAAATATCAATAACTTCAGATATGCAGTTGACATCAACATTATGGTAGAAAATGAAGAACTAAAGAACCTCCTGATGAAGTGAAAGAGGTGAGTGAAAATGTTGGCTTAAAGCTCAACATTCAGAAAACAAAGATCATGGCATCCAGTCCCATCACTTCATGGAAAATAGATGGGGAAAAAGTGGAAATGGTGGCTGACTTTATTTTGGGGGGCTCCAAAATCACTGCACATGGTGACTGCGGCCATGAAATTAAAAGACACTTGCCCCTTGGAAGAAAAGTTTTGACCAACCTAGACAGCACATTAAAAAGTAGAGACATTACTTAGCCAACAAAGGTCCATCTAGTCAAGGCTATGGTTTTTCCAGTAGTCATGTATGGATGTGAGAGTTGGACTATAAAGAAAGCTGAGCACTGAAGAATTGATGCCTTTGAACTGTGGTGTTGGAGAAGATTCTTGAAAGTCCCTTGGACTGCAAGGAGCTCCAACCAGTCCATCCTAAAGGAAATGAGTCCCAAATATTCATTGGAAGGACTTATGCTGAAGCTGAAGCTCCAATACTTGGCCACCTGATGCGAAGAACAGACTTATTGGAAAAGACCCTGATGCTGGGAAAAAATTGAAAGCTGGAGAAGGGGATGAGATGGTTGGATGGCATCACCAATTCAGTGGACATGAATTTGAGTAAACTCTAGGAGTTGGTGATGGACAGGGAGGCCTGGCATGCCACAGACCATGTCTCACAAAGAGTTGGACATGACTGAGCAACTGAACTGAACCGAACAGAATGGCTAATGATGTTAAAGCATAGATTAAGGTGTATACACACATATATTCTTGACATTATTTTTCCTTAATAAGTTCTGAGGTAAATGACTGCAACAATATGACAAAAGTAACATGATGAGAACCATCACCACCGTCCCTATAACCAAAGGGAAGCTGAGAAGATAGCTGTGATACCACTGGAATGGTTCATCTCCATATGCAAAGACTAAGAGTGCTTCCTTTTCTAGTCTCTGCCAAAATTCACTGCTCATAATTTCCAGTCTACTACTATACTGCATGGTCGATTGAACTTAATTTTTGTCAAGGCTGTTCTTTTGAAGTGTTTTTAATCTCTTCTACTTTCATATTAATGCAGTGTTTCTGTTTAGAAACATCTCTACCCATATCTTTTCTTCAAATATATTTCTATAATTGAATTTAACATACACACTTCAAAAGATTTCCAGTTTGCAAAAGCCTTTACTGAGAGGTCACTTTTTTTAAGAAAAAAACCACAGGTTCCAGAAATAATGTACAACTTCATACAAAATGGCATTTAGAATGATGACCTCTGCTCCTTATCCAAGGCAATACATTTGGAAAAGATAAGCTTTAGTTTTCAGAATAAGCTTTAAAAATAGTTTAATAGTTTTTACTTTTGATCTTTGTGTGTATCTAATAGCAGAGAACCAGGACAATTCTTTGTCATTCTCTAAAGGAATAAAATGCCTTCAAATGTGCTGTAATTGCACATAAATAGCAAAGACTATTTTTATGATAGCCTGCAGTGACCCATGGAAACCAGTGACTCAAATCCCTCTGTGATTATGTTTTAAGGCAAAAGAAAACATGGAGCGATTGAAATTCCAAGGTCTAGAAGCAGATGAATAAGACAAGGTACACATGGGAGTGTCCACACCCACCAGCCAGAGACGACCAGAGACCACTTGGCCACACAAAGCTGGCTTTATTACTTGCAGCCATGGAGACCTTATCACCAGGGAAACCACGGGGTGCACTGTCATAAAGAGGTTAGGAAGTGCTTCTTACAGAATTTCAGCTTAGGGTACATGGCTTTGGTGGGGAGTTGAGGAGGTTCAAGGAAACATTTTACTCTAGGTACTAATCCCTAGAAATTGTAGTGTTACTTTCCATTTAAAAAGGGTCTTTGAAGATGTGATTAATTTAAGGACCTTGAGATGGGGAGATAATCCTGGGTGATTCGTATCGGGCCTGAAAGCAATCATGAGTGTCCAGAAAGAGGGAGAGAGAGGGAGGTTTGAGACCAGACCTAAGAGGAGAGGGCAATGTGAATAGAGAGGCAGTGATTAACTTGATGGAGCCACAGACCATGAATGCCAGCAGCCGCCAGAAGCTGGAAGAAATGATCAAACCAGTCCCTTCTAAAGGAAACCAACCCTGAACATCCACTGGAAGGCTGATGCTGAAGCTGAAACTCTGATACTCTGGCCACCTGATACAAAGAGCCAGCTCATTGGAAAAGACCCTGATGCTGGGAAAGATTGAAGGCGGGAGGAGAAGGGGACAACTCAAACCAGTCCCTTCTAAAGGAAACCAACCCTGAACATCCACTGGAAGGCTGATGCTGAAGCTGAAACTCTGATACTCTGGCCACCTGATACAAAGAGCCAGCTCATTGGAAAAGACCCTGATGCTGGGAAAGATTGAAGGCGGGAGGAGAAGGGGACAACAGAGGATGAGATGGTTGAATGGCATCATTCACTCAATGAACATGAGTTTGAACAAACTCCAGGAGATGGTAAAGGACAAGGAAACCTGGTGTGCTGCAGTCCACGGGGTCGCAGAGAGCTGGACACGACTGAGTGACTGGGCCACCACCAGCAGCTGGAGGAAACACGGAGGCAATCTTCTTCAGAGCCTTCGGATGGAACCCAGCTCTGCTCTCTCCTGAATTTCAGACTTCCAGCTTCAAGAACTGTGAAAGAATATGGTTTTCTTGTTTTAGGCCACCAAGGTTGTGGAAATTTGTAACCACAGCTACAGGAAATTCGTGATTTAAGCATCTTGATGAGTTACACATAGGAAGCAATTGTAAGATGTAGCAAAACAACTGTATTTCACTGGGAGAGGAGATGTTTGAGCATCCCTCTGCTCTTCTGGGTGTTTATGTTTTGCCTGTGCTTAGACATAATCATGGGAGGGGTTTGGTTTTCACCAGAGTGACGTCGTCTGACATTGTATTTGATAAAACTGCTTATATTCAACAGGAGAACACCAAGACCTAGTTTTTCATGCCTGGTAAGTTCCCAACTGACAGCTGTCAAGACTGTTTTTCTTTCTCATTTCCAATTAAATGAGTGATATCAGTCAGACTATTCAGCCCCTTTGGACACTTCTATTCACTTCAGCCAAGCAACCATTCACCGTGAATATCTGATCCTACGTAAGGGGAATGCTTATAGATTTTGGAGATAAATCCATAAAGAAAAATTGTAATCCTCACTGAGTTGTAAACAGGGAAATAATTAAGTAAAAGTATGTACCATGTCAGTTGGTGGTAAATGTTATGGAGAACAGTGAAGCGAGGGGGTGTTAGAGCAGGGATCCCCAGTCCCGGGCTTCTATCTGCCCTGGCCTCTTAGGAACGAAGCCACACTACAAGGGTGAGTGGCCGATGATGGAGCCAGATTTTGTCTGTCTCTCCCCGTGGCTCCCATCACCACCTGAACCACCCCCCACCCTCCACCCCAGGTCTGTGGAAGCGTCGTCTTTCACAAAACTGGTTTCCGCGGGCAAAAAGGTTAAGGACCGCTGTGTTAGAGGATATTGGATGGATCACTGCTTTAAGGAAGGCAGCAAGGGAAAGGCTCATTGGTAAGGTAATATTTGAGAAGAAACCTGAAATAATTGTTGAAGGGAGCTAGGGGAAATCCTTCCAAACAGAGGGAACAGCGAGGCATCAGGAGATGCTTCTCATCCTCCAGCAAGGGGGCTGCAGAAGTGAGAGTCAGGAAGGAAGTAGCTGGAGATGAAGTCAGTGAGGAGGTGGGCTGTGCGGGGAGACGTGTTGGAGGCCTTCAAAGGAGAAGTCACTGGGGGGCAGAAGGTCAACCAGAGGGTGATATGCTCTTACTCTTCTTTACAGGAGAAATATAATATTTTAGAAAGAATAATCGAATTTTACCATTGTATAACCAACCCCTAATAAAATAATGGGGCTTCCCAGGTGGTGTGAGGGGTAAGAAATCCACCTGCCAATGTAGGAAATACAAGAGTCGAGGGTCGATTCCTGGGTCAGGAAGATCCTCTGGAGTAGGAAATGGCAACTTGCTCTAGTATTCTTGCCCAGAAAATGCCATGGGTAGAAGAACCTGGTGGGCTACAGTCCACGGGGCCACAAAGAGTCAGACACGACTGAGCAACTGAACACAATAAAATAATACATCAGTGGATGCAAAATGCCAAGGCGAGAGGCTGACGGGAACCTTGATGTACGCATGGTGTCAAAGTGGCATTGCTTCCTGATCACGAAGGGGCAAGCTTGATGTTATGACAGGCAGCCACCACCTTCACCCTGGGATCAAAACCAACACTGCTGAGAGCAGGAAGGTTAGACAGGACGTGCTTACCGATACTACGTAACATGATATATAAAACACAAACTCTCAGATGTGCTTGCCCAAAACGTTTAACCTGAACATAAATAAGCCTATAGACCTGGCTTCTAGTTTACAGGAAATTCAGTGAAAGTGACATCACAGAGAAACAGTTAAATTCTAAGGATGGAACTTTCTATAAGATAGCTAGTCTGATCATTTCAGTAAATCAATGGTATCTTTTTTTTTTTTTTTCCCCAAAGTATTTGATTTACAATGTTGCTCATTTCTGCTGTACAGCAAAGTGATTCAGTTACATATACATACTCATTGTACATTCATTTCCACTCTGGTTTTTCATGGGATGTTGAATATAGTTCCTTGTGTTACACAGTAGGAACTTTTTTATTCATCCTCTGGATACCAGTTTGCATCTGCTAATTGCAAACTCCCAATCCTTTCCTCCTCCACTGTTCTCCCATTTGTCAGCAACTGCAAGGACAATTTCTTATGTCTGAGTCTGCTTCTGTTTTGTGTATAAGTTCATCTGTATTATATTTTAGAGTCTATATATGAGTGACATCATATGAAACTTGTATTTTTCTGATTTACTTAGTATGATACTCTCTAGTTCCATCCAAGTTGCTGCAAATGGCATATTTCATTCTTTTAAAGGCTGAGTAGTATCTCATTGTGTGTGTGTATGTGTGTGTGTGTGTGTGTGCATGCGTGTGTGAATGGCATTTATACAGAGACAAGAGCTTCTCTAGATTAGAAAGAATTTGGGCTTCCCTGGTGGCTCAGATGGTAAAGAACCTGCCTGCAATGCAAGAGACCCAGGTTCGATCCCTGGGTTGGGAAGGTCCCCTGCAGAAAGGAATGGCAACCCACTCCAGAACAGAGAATTCCAGGGGTAGAGGAGCCTGGCGGGCTACAGTCCATGGAGTGGAGAAGAGTCAGGCATGGCTGAGTGAGTAACACACTAAAACATTAAAAACACCAAGAGCCCTTTCGGATGTAGCTGTGTGGTCTAGACGAGTAGTTCTCATATTTTAATGTAAATCGGAATCACTGATCCTGATAATAGAAATGTGATGATTCAGGCTCTAACTGTAGATATGCCGATTGAGTAACAATGGAGCTGATGCTACAACAGTATGCCTTTGGTCTTCACTTTGAGAAACGTAGGAAAGCACGTTTCAGTGTGAACTAATGCTCTCCTGACTGGTCTCACAGAAAGGTTCAGGCCCATGGAGGGGGCGTGGTGGAGTCCTGATGCTCATAGCAGACAGACCCGCTGTGTGTGAGAGGTCTGCTGCCCCCTCGCCTTCATCAAAATCACCGTCCTGACTCCCAATCAGAATCGCCTGTGGGGCTTTCAAACACATTAAGGGGCAGGCCTCTCTCCAGACCAGTTAAGTCTGAATCTCTGGGAAAGACAGCTGGGAATGGTGTTTTAAAACAAATCTCCTTGAGTGATTATAATATGTGTTTAGGGTTGAGAGCTAGCTAAAATTTCTTTAACATGTAGGACTATTTTGTATCTATTCAAATAGTAAAAGAGCTGATCTTGAGTTTTAATGAGAATCCACAATTTCACTAATCATACCGTTTCAATAAGCATGACTCATATTCTTAAAGGAAAACCAAAGAAGACTCTTCTAAAAAGTTGTTGTTACTGACCAGCATAATGAGGAAAGAAATGGAAAATATTAAAAGTTAATACAATGTTGCATTCCAGTGGATGCAAAACTAACAAGTACCACAGTAACTAACTGGTGCCAACTGGTTCTTTTCACAAAAGATGACGTAAGTTGTCCCAGCGCCGGTCGACCATTGACGTGTGCTTAGTAGCGAGGATGATGCAAAGCCAGACCCTTCTATCATCCGTTCCCAGGATTAGCTGGTTTTAGAGGAATCGCACATGTAGAAAGGAAAAGTCAACAACAAATGGTTTATGCAACCAAGGAGTAACAAGGCGAGGAGAAAAGTCATCAAAAACCTGGAAGTCAAAGGGGAAAATCTGAGACAAGTGGTAGGGTGGAAAATGGAGTCATCAGGTAAGTGAAATTCAAGGGAAAAAATGAAGCTGGCATCTTCTAACAGGGACAATGAGAGCCAAGCATCCTTAGCTTGAGATGACTTGTCTACACACAGAAAGAGCACAGTCCTTTTTTTCAATAAAATTCTAATGGGAAAGACACACAGCATGCATGTCTTGACAAGCAACGTGTTCTCCAGAAAAGTGCTGGTTACATTGACTTAATTGTAACTCTTGCTGTCTCCTCCTTGGAAAGACAATGTGGCCTAGAGAAAATAGCCCGCGATTGAGAATCAGACAGACTTTCCGCATTCAAGTCCTGGCCTGAGTCACTGACTCTTTAGTGGCCCTAAACAAGTTACTTATCGCTCACCCTTTTTAAAAAAGTTGCCAGATTAACAAAATCTATGCAAAGATTTTTAAATAGAAATTAAAATGTGGTTAAAGGAATTTTGTAAGCTGTAAAATTTTAGTAGTGGTTATTATGGCTGTCTGAAAGGATATTTCACTAGCTCTTAGAATTATAGCAAATGGAGAGATAATGGAACACAGGCTATTCAATGAATACTTACTGAATGCACAAAGCATGAATGATTGAATACATGGGAAAAAGAGGAAGGAAACCAGGAATAAAATGAAGGAAGAAGGAAGGAAAGGAGGTGGGAAGCTGTTTAAAAACACTTAAAGTATTTTATTTGAATAAAGAATCATCCATCAAGAGTTATGGAGATCTTTGCTGTGCACAGGGTTTGGTATTATGATGAAAAAGAAAAGAGAGAAGGACAGAAGGAGAGGATTCAAAAGGACCATAAACACCATCCAGTGAAACCCCAGTTTTATATACTGGGAGAGGGAAATAGGTGATTTGGTTTCCCAATGTCATAGTATGAGATTAGAGGGCCATTCTAATCTCTCTCAACAAGTACAGTGAAAGTGTGCAGAGACAGGAGGGCGATGCCAGGACTTTAATTCTTCAGCGTTTCCCGGATAAATCACCCTTAAAAGGCAGAATTCTACTCTGCTTTCCACTAGGACTGCATCAAGTGGTCCACCTGAAAAGTCACAAAGAAGTGGCCAGAGATTTCACACCATAAATTTCCAAACACCTGATAAAAATTCTTAATCTCTCAGGGCAGACAAAATTAAGCCCATAAAATACCCATTCTGCCAGAAGGAAAGCACACGTATTTTTGTTACTAGAAAGGAGATGTTCAGACAAGTCTCAAGGGTGAAATACAATTTAGCAAATCCAGAAGAGCAAGCCACTGAGGTATAAGCAGGCAGACCTCTGTCTTCATCTGTCATGGAGCATTTTCTCTTTCCTAGAGCCCTTTCTTTATGAGGCTAACTCTTCTACGACCTACACTGTTAGATATCTTCCAGGCACACCGTTCTATAACAAGGTTCTGTTTGAACTTCAATAACGACACACCTTGGATGAGGTGCAAAGATGACCCACTTTATATTAAACTCAATTCTATAAGAAATAATAAGGTCATCTCATGGGGTTGTGAAATATTTAAACTGATTGATAGACTCAAAAACCTTGCTTTGGCCCAGCAGGCAGGAAATGTATATTGGAAAGGACAAAGGATATGAAATCAGAAAACCCAAATTTAGGTAGTTGTGTCCTCTGCTGATGAATGATATTATAATTGTTGAAGCAATAACCTCTTCTTATCTCAACTTCTTCACCTATTAATGGAGTATGACACTACTACCCCTTAATCATATTGTGGAATTGATGTAATGCTAAGAAAAAAAAATAATGTAGGTAATGACTCTTGCATGTGTGCTGAATCATGGCCCATTCTTTGTGACCCCATGGACTGTAACCCTCCAGGCTCCTCTGTTCATGGGCTTCTCCAGGCAAGAGCACTGGAGTGGGTGGCTATTTCCTCCTACAGGGGATTTCCTGACCCAGGAATTGAACCCGCATCTCCTGGGCCTCCTACATTGGCAGGCAGCTTCTTTCCCACATCTCCACCTGGGAATTTTAAGTTAATATGAAGATAGTTAATTTCTTTTTTTATAATTTATTTATTTTAATTGGAGGCTAATTACTTTACAATATTCTTTTGCCAAAGAAGGTAATGGCACCCCACTCCAGTACTCTTGCCTGGAAAATCCCATGGATGGAGGAGCCTGGTGGGCTGCAGTCCATGGGGTCGCTAAGAGTCAGACACGACTGAGTGACTTCATTTTCACTTTTCACTCATGCATTGGAGAAGGAAATGACAACCCACTCCAGTGTTCTTGCCTGGAGAATCCCAGGGACGGGGGAGCCTGATGGGCTGCCGTCTATGGGGTCACACAGAGTCGGACACGACTGAAGTGACTTAGCAGCAGCCCATAGAGAATTCATTCCACAAAGTATTATTTTATCAATAACAATGCATATCCTAAACCAACATTGTAAATACTTTTGGAAAAAAAAGTGAAACGTTGGACTGGAAGAAACACAAGCTGGAATCAAGATTGCCAGGAGAAATATCAATAACCTCAGATATACAGATGACACCACCCTTATGGCAGAAAGTGAAGAGGAACTAAAAAGCCTCTTGATGAAAGTGAAAGAGGAGAGCTGTGAAACGTTGGACTGGAAGAAACACAAGCTGGAATCAAGATTGCCAGGAGAAATATCAATAACCTCAGATATACAGATGACACCACCCTTATGGCAGAAAGTGAAGAGGAACTAAAAAGCCTCTTGATGAAAGTGAAAGAGGAGAGCGAAAAAGTTGGCTTAAAGCTCAACATTCTGAAAACAAAGATCATGGCATCCAGTCCCATCACTTCATGGGAAATAGATGGGGAAACAGTGTAAACAGTGTCAGACTTTATTTTTTGGGCTCCAAAATCACTGCAGACGGTGACTGCAGCCATGAAATTAAAAGATGCTTACTCCTTGGAAGAAAACTTATGACCAGCCTAGATAGTATATTCAAAAGCAGAGACATTACTTTGCCGACTAAGGTCCGTTTAGTCAAGGCTATGGTTTTTCCTGTGGTCATGTATGGATGTGAGAGTTGGACTGTGAAGAAGGCTGAGCACTGAAGAATTGATGCTTTTGAACTGTGGTGTTGGAGAAGACTCTTGAGAGTCCCTTGGACTGCAAGGACATCCAACCAGTCCATTTCGAAGGAGATCAGCCCTGGGATTTCTTTGGAAGGAATGAGGCTGAAGCTGAAACTCCAGTACTTTGGCCACCTCAAGCGAAGAGTTGACTCATTGGAAAAGACTCTGATGCTGGGAGGGTTTGGGGGCAGGAGGAGAAGGGGACGACAGAGGATGAGATGGCTGGATGGCATCACGGACTCAATGGACGTGAGTCTGAGTGAACTCTAGGAGATGGTGTTGGACAGGGAGGCCTGGCGTGCTGCGATTCATGGGGTCGCAAAGAGTCGGACACCACTGAGCGACTGAACTGAACTGAACTGAATATTCATTTAGCTCAAAAAAGTCGAGATTCCAATTATAGTATCTTTTGGTAACAAGTACACAAACATATGCTCACAGAATATCAATAATATTCAGCTCCTCCTTGGTCTTGGGCTCTACTGGCAGAATTGGTTTAGTCGCTCAGTCATGTCCGACACCTGCAACCCTGTGGACTGCAGCCTACCAGGCGCCTCTGTCCATGGCCTTCTCCAGGCAAGAACACTGGAGTGCGCTGCCATTTCCTTCTGCAGTAGAATTAGAGACTGGTAAATTCTCTTAAGGAGATAGTTTGGAGTATATATCATAATTACTACTATATTTACCTTGTGACCTAGTAATTCTGTTTTACATCTGCCCAGAGATGCATATATAAAACTATTCTTTGTATCATTAGTTGAAGTAGCAAAAGGTGGGGGGAAATATATACGCACTAGTA
This sequence comes from Cephalophus harveyi, assembly GCA_006410635.1. Taxonomy (NCBI): domain Eukaryota; kingdom Metazoa; phylum Chordata; class Mammalia; order Artiodactyla; family Bovidae; genus Cephalophus; species Cephalophus harveyi. The sequence goes on along the minus strand of SJYT01080137.1, from coordinate 7,774 downwards.
AATAAATTATAGCACAAAGATTATATGGCATACTCAGAAATCTAAGTATATGGACATGGCAAGATCTTCAAGACGTATCATTACATTATCAAAGTTCCTTAATAATATATATAACATAATCTTATTTATGCTGTATATATCTATGAAAATACACACCAAGCACTGGAAAATTGATCATACACAGAATCACAGACAGTAACAGGGATAGAAGAAATGGAATAGATAAAGAGATAGGGGGAAATTTTGTGGGTTTTTTTCCTAAACATTTCTACATATTTTGAGCTGTGTATTATGGGAAAACATGTCTATATCATGTGCTTACTATGCTTAATCAAGTGCTCCAATCCTTTGGCCATCTGATGTGAAGAACTGACCCGGGAAAGATTGAAGGCGGGAGGAGAGGGGAATGGCAGAGGATGAGATGGCTGGATGGCATCACCGACTCCAGGGACATGAGTTTGAGTCAACTCTGGGAGTTGGTGATGGACAGGGAGGCCTGCCACGCCACAGTCTATGGGATCACAAGGAGTCAGACACGACTGAGAGACTGAACTGATGCGCTGAATAAAAAACTGATATTTTAAAATGTGTTTCATCATTGTGAAATGTGAGTAAGTAAGAAAAATAAATACTGAGAATATGTTAGATTTCCCCATATGATTTCCTTTATATGCCTTTTGGTTTATTTTAGCTCCTGAATATACTAATATATACATAACGTATGTACACAATGTAGAACTCTGCTTGCTTGTAGAAAAAGTGAAAGTGTTAGTCACTCCGTGATGTCCAGCTCTTTGCAACACCATGGACTGTAGCCTGCCAGGCTCCTCTGTCCCTGGGATTCTCCAGGCAAGAATACTGGAGTGGGTAGCCATTCCCTTCTCCTGGGGATCTTCCTGACCCAGGGGTGGAACCCAGGTCTCTCGCACTGCATGCCAATTCTTTACCGTCTGAGTCATCAAGGAAGCCCACTTATACGTAGAACTGCAATGCGAATGTCTGAGGCAAGGTCATATTCTCTTCATTCAATACTTATTTTTAAAGCAAACATCCAAGTAAATGAAAGAATTGATGGATGAAACTCAGGAGTGACTCAAAGTGTCAACCAGGTGACCGACAAGTCTACGTCCTAGCAGTGTCCATCCACAATCTCAGATTCCAAAATTTCTCAAGCGCTCTAAGGGGTAGGACAGTTCGCTGTGAATAGCCACAGGGCCCTACATTTTGTGGAGTTTTGATGCAGTCTCCTTGAGTCCCACGTTCCCTGTTCCTGCCTCGCCGGTAGACCGCGGGAGCCAGGAGCCGTCACCCGTGCTGCCCAGTGCCCAGCTTCTGCGGACCTCACATGGCCGGCTGAGTCCTCCGTGGGCCCTCCTGGGCCTCCGTGTAGATGGAGACTGGCGGCCTTCATGCAGCTGCCCTCTGCCCCGCCCTCAGCTCCCTCTCGATTTCCAGGACCCATTGATTTGCAGATGTCTCCTAACCTTCTGAACTTCGTCAAGCGGTGAAGCATCTGTTTTTTCAACTGCCACTGGCAGAAGATTTTGTCTAGCTACTTCTGGACTTTGAACTTTCCATACACTCACGAAACACATTCCCTTCTTCCACCCAGAACTTTCTATAAAATGAACTGGAGCCTCCGTTGAGTTTTCTGGCTCTACGCTTACTTCACACGGCATCATGTCTTTGCGTTCTTTCTAAACTCTGCTGCTGCTGCTGCTGCTGCTGCTAAGTCGCTTCAGTCGTGTCCGACTCTGTGCAACCCCATAGACGGTAGCCCACCAGGCTTCCCCGTCCCTGGGGCTCTCCAGGCAGGAACACTGGAGTGGGTTGCCATTTCCTTCTCCACTGCATGAACGTGAGAAGTGAAAGTGAAGTTGCTCATTTGTGTCCGACTCTTCGCGACCTCATGGACTGCAGCCCACCAGGTTCTACACTCTAGAACTCTGCAATTCTATTATGACTATGGCTGAACCAATTTTTACAGAATCAAGCAAAATCAGGATGAATTGCACAGATTCCACCTAATCTCAGGTTAACATGATTACTGTCTCTCTAAACACAAATCTTATTTTCTGTTCTAATTATAATAATGTCAGATGATGACGGTGATGGTGAAGATGGTCCCTGATATCTGTTGAGCCATTCCATGGACCCACCACTGTATTCCCACTTTAAAAACATCACATCATGAATTCCCATAACAACCAACTTAGGCAAGTATTATCAATGTTCCCATTTCACTGTTGAGAAACAGCCTTGAGAGATTGAAGAACTTGTGGAGCGATCTGGTCCTAGAATTTGCACTCTCAATCACCACCCTTTGCATCTTAGGAAGGCTTTCAGCTGGAATGTAAGAACATAAATGAGAACTGATTTTGCACCTTGAAGATTTTAAGAACAAAGCCATTGAATAATAAATGATGTCACAAAACAGTTTATTTGTGCCATGCCAACATTTGCAAACCAATTGTACTTCAGTTGCAGAACGTATGTCCACACGACTCTTTTGAATAGAAAGAGGTAGGTTTTTTTGTTTGCTTTTTTTCCCAGAAACAAGTGTACAGCAGAAAATGGAGCAAACGATACATATGTTAAAAATCTTCCCTGAGGCTGGAACAGGTAGATAGGGACTCTCTATGCTCCTGAGGAAATAAGAAGAAAGGAAATACATACACTCCTAGCTTTTGAAAGTTTCCATCTCAGAAGCCTGCCAAATACACGCAGTATGCAGTCTTCCACCAGGCCTTGGTGAGGGTTTAATTACATAGCTGCAGAGCATCATTACTGCTAACCAGGAGAAGTTGCTAACTGAGAGAGAGAGCTAGCAGTTCAGTTCCTCCACAGATTTCAGATTTTTCTTTTTCATTTTTTCTTTATTAAGTTGGAACTCTAATGGAACTTTCCCAGGCACTCATCTCCTAGTAACTCTTTGAACTTACAACACCAGACAGAGGTGGCATTGACTGAACTTTCACAATGGCAAACACGAGCACCGATTAATCAGTTCCCTTGAAAAGAAAATTGGAACAGGTAGAGCTGAAGACTGGCTTACAGACACAGGAGTTGGAATCATTATTCTGAAATAATCTCCTGCTTGATATACCAGCAAAGATTTTCTTTTTCCTCTCCCCAACCGAATGCAAAGATAATAATGCTTATTAATCTATTTAATGGGGATGTAGAAAGGTTTATATACTTGCTGTTTGTAAAGTATTTGGGAAATGAAAACTGCTATATAAGTGCTAAAGATGATTATTATCCAACCTACAACTTTTATGTGAACATTCTGTTCTGGTTTCTTCCTCTGTTTCAGGATGGCTTAGGACCTCCACACAGAGCTTTCAGAAAAGCTTCCACGCTGAGCCTCTTGAGAAGTCAAAAATCTCTCATCACCACAGACAAGACAAAAATTAAGCTACAGATATAATTCACAGATGTTTGAAGGCATCCTCAACACATTTCATAATTCATAACAGAGGTTTCATTAATCCGAAAAAATCATGGTAAAATCAATGGAAGAGTCAAACAGGAAAATGACCAATGTCACGCCTTTGTCAAAAGAAGCACGCACCCATATTAACCATGCCGCCGTGCGACCCCAGGAGGAAGGCCCTCCTAGGAAGGAAGATGAAAAAGTAAAGTCATTTGAGTGTGCAATTCTTCATCCGGGAGTCTTCCCTCTACAGCTTCTAAAGGTCTTCGGGTTGGTCTCCAGTCTTCTAATTCACCCTTCTTTCAAACTTTCAGTGAGACATAAAACCATCTCAGAGGCTAGAATATATTTTAAAGGCATGAAGCATTATGAGAAAGAAAATGTCCTTTGGAAATCTTTTGTACCGGATATGCAACCTGTCTCACAAATCTCAACATTTCACCTTTTACCCTGCGTGACCTAGGAGCCATGTGCTCATGGGAACAATGGGAGACAGCTGAGTGCCTCAGTTGGCCTTGCTCTACTCTAATTTTCACATGTTAGTTAGAAATTCTGAGAAAAAGAGTAGCAGGGCTCCCATCGCAATCAACATCAGCTGCCATGCAATCAAGCTCAAACAGTTTGCAGGTGTCTTAGGGACTTTGCTGGGGAATTGTTGACATTTCTGTATAACATGTCAAACCAGGGCAGGAGTTGAAAGAGATCAAAATGAAATGGAGAGTAAACTCCTAGAAACTGGCTAACATCGCAACCAATTAAACAAATGACAGATGTTCACTAGAAACTCTGGGCGTAGGGAGCTATACTCAACTAAAGAAAACAAAAATAGCCATCATAACTTTTAAAAGAAATCTGAGTTGGTTTGTGTGGGTGAATGTGCATGTTCGCTAGTGCATGAGTGTATGAGTGGGGGGTTTAACAAGGTCTCTAACAAGATCTTTTCAAGTGGCTTTTGAAGAAATTGCTATTCTGTTACATCTCTATTAAAAGTATCTGTGTTTGTAACAGTAGCTTTATTTTCTGTAACTAAATGCACTTTGGCCAGCTTTATTACAGAAAAGTAATGAGTATTTTAGCACAGAATTTAAGTCAGCATGAAAATTCCAGAGGGGGTTAATTAGAAACAGATCCTATGGCAAAAGGGAGACTGAAGCCAAGGTTATTTGCCCTGGCCAAGTTCCAGTCACTCTCTGGAGTTCTTGCTATAAAAAGATAAGATAGTGTTGAAGATGAAATTATTCCCACTCCCAGGTCTTCATCTAATCTTATAAAATGTACAATAAAAATGTCCATTTTCTTGAGAACATGGACTATTGACAATAAGTAAAATATTAAGTCTGTGGCAACCCTAAATTCCTATTCTCTATAGTCAAAGGATTAGTCTTACCTAGAAAAATTTTGCTCAAACTGGTTTCCTGTTAGTTGTCCAATATTAAGAAAAATTATCCACATCTTGGAAATAGGTAAAAGGATGATTGCATGCCTCTTAATATAGTACTGGAAATAGCTTTAAGAGCACATTCAAGGGTTATTTATGTCTCTAAGGGATTTGCTTTTCTGATTTGCTGTTTATTATTGATTAGGGTCTAGAGTTTGCAAAGTGCATGCTAATTTATAGATTTTTGCCTGTTGAGATGCAAATAATTTGGTCAGGTATAAAAAGTAATCCCAAGTAATATAGTTTTATTGCCTTGCCTGCATGTATGCATGCATGCTAAGTAGCTTCAGTCGTGTCCAACTCTTTGTGACCCCATGGACTGTACAGGACATTAACTAGCTTTGGGGCTTCCCATGGTGTGGTGCTAGTGGGAAAAAATAAAATAGTCTGCCACTGCAGGAGATATGAGACCCAGGTTCAATCCCTGGATCAGGAAGATCCCTTGGAGGAGGGCATGACAACTCCAGTATTCTTGCCTGGAGAATTCCACGGACAGAGGAGCCTGGTGAGTTCCAGCCCATAGGGTCACAGAGAGTGGAAACCACTGAAGCCGCGGAGCGCGCACACACGCACGCCCTTAACTTAGCCAGCACTTTCAGTACGCCTTTCCCCGTTGACTCATGTATGCCCCGATTCTCAGCGCTTTTGTGAACCAGTTTTCTTATTCTGGTTTACTCATACTTTTATTCAATAGTTATATGAGATTCACGTTTTTAATTATTTGAAAATTGCACATTGACAGTTTTAGAGGACATCCCACTGAAATGCCCAAACAGACTCAAATGCCAAGGCCAATCAAAGGACATTGTCTGAGAAATGAACCTCTTGGGTGGTATAAACATAGGGAGACACTTCCTTGCTTGCAAGAGTGAATCCCAGGTGACACCAGGGTTTTATTTTTGTTGTTGATTCTAACATGCTTTTTTGTTGTACTTTTTTTTTCTTTTTTTGGCTAGTGGTCACCTCGCTCCTCCCATTTCTAATTCTATTGGTTTTTTTCTGATTCTTGGTCAGTTTCGCTGGTCTGTCTACACCTAACTCAGGTTAGTAGTCACTTTCATTTGTTTATTTATCTGTGAACTGAGAAAAAGTACTTTTAAAAGTATATCGTACTCACCAGAACACAGAACTGCTCTTTGAGGTCTGAATTGATGGATTTGGGTTTCTACAGTTATCTTTGGGCTCCTGCTCAGCTCATTCAATGGAAGCTGCATGCGTTCTGTGTGTCTGAAATTGAGGAAGATTCCATAATTCCATAAAAATTCCTCATGCAAATGGGAAGTGTTTCTTCACTTCTAAAGAGCATTAGTAAACTAAATTATAAATTCTCCCAAAATAAGGAAGGTCTGAATAGATGCTTGTGTGAATCTAATACTCCCAGAATGCCAAGAAAATAAGGAAACTGAGTTATAATACTTTAAATGTGCCATACATTTAAGGAAAAAAATCCTTCTTACAATAACAGAGTATCTTTCAAAAGAATTTAAGTTCACCTAATCAAGATGAATCTCTGGACTAGCTTGTAACATTGGTTTATAAACAGCTATCTGTGTTATCTCTTATCAGTATGGTAAATAATACAATTTTGTTTTCCATAAAATTTTACAATTTTATAAGATTGGGTTTATTTTAAGACTATAAATATGAATGTCTCAAAGTTCTCATATTTATTTATTGCTCAGACAAATTAGTAGTATTTCCACTACATATTTAAAATTAAGAAAATGTAAAATTATGTACTTAATTCTAGTCTTGACAACCATGTTTACATTACATTACATGTATTTATGTTCTAAAGCATTTTCTGATTGTGATTCTCATAATCCATAGTTAATTTAAGCTCTTAATCTATTGTTCAGTTCAGTTCAGTTGCTCAGTCATGTCCGACTCTTTGTGACCCTGTAGACCGCAGCACGCCAGGCCTTCCTGTCCATCACCAACTCCTAGAGCTTACTCAAACTCATGTCCTTGAAGTCAGTGATGCCATCCAACCATCTCATCCTCTGTCATCCCCTTCTCCTCCTGCCCTCAATCTTTCCCAGCATCAGGGTCTTTTCAAATGAGTCAGTTTTTTGCATCAGGTGACCAAAGTATTGAAGTTTCAGCTTCAGCATCTATTTTAGCTTCAGCATCTATTTCAGCCTCAGCATCTATTCAGCTCATCTCATCCTCTGTCATCCCCTTCTCCTCCTGCCCTCAATCTTTCCCAGCATCAGGGTCTTTTCAAATGAGTCAGTTTTTTGCATCAGGTGACCAAAGTATTGAAGTTTCAGCTTCAGCATCTATTTTAGCTTCAGCATCTATTTCAGCCTCAGCATCTATTCAGCTTCAGAGTCTATTGAGCTTCTAATCTATTGTTAAACTAAGTTAATTAATGGATAATCTTTGGATGTATGGATAGTGGGTATAAGATAGAATACTGAGACATTGTCACTATTACAACTGTGTATACAGTACATGGAGTATATTTTTGTTTTTGAAGAAATAGAGTAGTTTATCAAATTGTTCCAATATGATACTATTATAAAAGACAAATGAGTAAATTTACAGCCATTTTCAGAAGGTTTGAGTGTAGTGAATATTATCCTTCTTCAGTTCAGTTCAGTTCAGTTCAGTCGCTCAGTCGTGTCCGACTCTTTGCGACCCCATGAATCGCAGCACGCCAGGCCTCCCTGTTCATCACCATCTCTCGGAGTTCACTCAGACTCACATCCATCGAGTCAGTGATGCCATCCAGCCATCTCATCCTCGGTCGTCCCCTTCTTCTCCTGCCCCCAATCCCTCCCAGCATCAGAGTCTTTTCCAATGAGTCAACTCTTCGCATGAGGTGGCCAAAGTACTGGAGTTTCAGCTTTAGCATCATTCCTTCCAAAGAAATCCCAGGGTTGATCTCCTTCAGA